>VXBQ01006242.1:0-20921 GCA_013400175.1 Phainopepla nitens | reverse complement strand
AAAAAAAAAAAAAAAGTTCAGAGCAAGGAACCTAAGTTAAAAAGCAGGAAGTCATGGAAGAATACATCCTCAGCTCAAACTGAGTCCATGCCATAAGCTCATACAAGGACTTTACCCTTAGTCTTGTAGTGGTAATTTGGTTTCCAAAGAATAACATCTCTAAGAAGTACAAGATAGACACATTTTTTTCAGGTGTATGTGGAAAACCTATGGGGAAATTTAGGTTGCTTCTGACAAGGGAATGAGCAGAGGAAAAAGGTTTAAACCAACTAGGCACAAAGCAGCTTGAGACCAGTGGCTTGGGAGGCTAATTTATTCTTTTCATCTAGAACTGTTGGTCACCTCCAAGGAGTGGTACAAGAACAAACCTCCAGCATCACTGCAGATAGCACTGAAGTAGTAAGATGGCCTGAATTCTATCTTTCTAAGCAGAATAAGGAGCTCCTGCAAAGAGCTGACTATTGACAAAACCCAGGCTCCCAGCTGACGTAACACAACACTTCATATTTCTGAGACTGCAGGCAATAGTTTCTGAACTCTGAATCAAAGAGCCCTCAAGCATCCTTAAATATTATTCTGGACCCTCCTCAACAAACTTTAATACTCAGCTTAGAGGGGGGAGGGGGTAAATATCACCATAATATTGTTGATCTATGGTTGTTCAGTCCATTGTATGTGAACTACTGCTTTGAATCATTCTAGTCACTGAGCTCTGAAGACGTCCTACATAAGTGGTGTTACCTATGATTTAATTAGTCACACTCCAGCAATGTTCTTTGCAAGGCAGACTTTGATACAATCTCTGAGAAGAGGGTGAATGAAAAAAGGACTAAAATTATATGAGTTTTAGACATCACAGAAACATCTTTTGTAAAATACCAATAAAGAAAAATATGTACCTGTTCTGCAGAGGCCATGCAGGTGGGAAGCAGAGGGATCACTGGGAACATGTACTCTAATGGGTAGATCATGGCCACAAAGGCCATCACAGACATTGAAAGTGCATTATAGTCTCGGGACTGCAATACAACCTGCAACCAAAGAAACTCCCATTAACACTGCAGCAACCATTCACTTCTAATAGTCCCTCAGGTGTATACAAAGACCACAATTTTTGTCATCTGTGCAGACCCAAATTCAATGGCTGTGAACTGGTTAACCCTCCATTCCCCTGTCTGAAAACAAGCTTTGGGTGTTTTTTTGAGTGAGAACATAACTTTTCAAAACAGGAACCTCTGAAGGAGCTATTTATTCCCCTCATCCTCCACAGACAAAATTCATCCCAGGCAATGCAGAGACAGCTGTTCAAAACCAGGGTAGGCTGGATGTGCAGAAGAGGGCAGAACTTCTTACATATTTATCAAAGATCAACTCTTCCCTTCTTACCTTGTGCTCCAGAAGGATGCAGGTCAGCACCTGCAGGCAGGCATCCACTCCCAATAACTCCAAAGGCAGATGTAATGGAAAATCCACCAAAGTGAAGCGGGATGGATCAGGAAGAGCAAAGGTCAAGGCTGGCTGCAACTCGTGCGGCAAGACTTCCACATCCACCCGCTTCTGCCCAGCAACGGGCATGGGCGAGCGCAGCAGCCGGTATATCCACGCCTCAATCTCCCGCAGGTCGTGAAGCAAGGCGCTGGACTTTTCTTCCACCAGCAGGGAGCCCGTGAAAATCCGCCACATTGTATCCCTGCACAGGGAGAACGCCAAGGTTAACACCCCAGGAACTTCACCCCACAGCCAGTCCACGAGGCTCTTCCAGAGAAAGGGCAGATCCACCAAGGATTAAAAGAGGCAACTAACAAACATTTGATTGCACAAAGGAGTGGCAGATTTACTGACACAGCCCACAAGGTCAGAAAGAATAAATCTTTCTGTGGCAGGAATCAACACAAGTAGGTCACTTCAGAGTTCATTCACACATTTAAAGGATTCAGTCAGGTCCAGATCTCTGAAGGACTCTCATCACCCTCACACTTGAAATTCAGCGGGCACACAGGATACTCTCCTATCTCATCCAGAACTCTAGCAGATTGACTGCAGGACTCTGCTTCTAGCAATCTACAAACCTCTGCAAGAACAGGAATTAAACCTGAGATAAGAAAAACATGCCACATCCAAGACCTCCCAGATGTTTTGGCATAATAAAATACCCTTCATCATTCTGTCCTAAACTGCACTGTATCATTATTAAGAGCTGAATAATCCATGGGAAAAATGGATCTATTTCAGCTAAATCTCTGAAAGCTGTGTAGAAAACATTTAGGTACCTTAGCAAAATAAGCACCAAGTTTTCCATACCCTAAGCTGGCAATCTGCAAACCTGTAGCTCACAAGACAGCTGGCCAAAAAAGCATGTACAGCTTTGCTCAGGGCCTTCAGAGCTTCAAAACTCAAAACTGGGTCTGACAAGGGAAGCACAAGAGTCCTGTCCACTTCAGCCCTTTATCCAGTGAAGCCTTGTACACAGTGAAGGCTGCAAACCTTCTGTATTCATTCTCTCAAATAACTTCAGCCTTTCTTGAGTTATTGTAACAGATCCCTCAGACAGCTATGGGTTCCAGTTAGAGGCTCTATCTTAAAGTTCACAACTTAAAAAAAAAAAAAAAACTAAAAGGAAAAAAGATTATGACACTGGAGGCTTCACAAAGACAGAATAATTAGAGAAATTTGGAAGGCTCAAAATAAGGGCAATTTGAGATTACACGGAGTACATGATACACCTCTCAGGAACTGTGATGCTTCTCATCCTCCACTCTTCCTTCAGCTGCTTTGCATGCACAAGACATTAGTCTGCTAAGTGGCGTGCTCCACTTTTTGCCAGCTGTAAGGATTCAGTTTCACCATTATTCTGCCACCACTTCAAAACTATTCTACTTTTCCAGGTCACCACTAGAAAACCACCTGGTAACTCAAACCTGCTGCTTTACATTTCCCAGAGATGTATGCTCAATATTCCTTCTCTTGCCATTCTCATCCATCACTCAATTATCCTCTGTAAGAGTTATGTCCAATAGAGCAAATTTTTCAAATACCACATGTCATTCAAACACCAAACAGAAAAATCATGAAATTCAGTGGGGTGTTTTTTCCTCAACAATTATCAGGCTAAACCAAATGACAAAATAACATTCCTTAACACATACTTCCATTGGGGGGAGAAGTTTTGCTCTGACAAAACAATTTATTCTCCATCAGTGGATTCAAGTGATAAATCTGCTAATGCAGGAATCATTATAGTCATACTAGCCCAGAACACTCTCCTAGAACAATTCCAGGGCAGTAGCCCAAGAAGTAGGCCATTGCTCTACAAATAGGACACATTTTCCATTTCATGCAAAATGTAAAGAGTTTATAAAGATAAAAATTATAATAATTATAATCCTGTCATTTTTTTGCTTTTGACAAGTTTAATTTGCAGTGTATTTAACTCACATTATGTACTATCTCACAGTCCTGTCCCTCAAAATGTTGAGATAACCCCCTGCTTCTCCAGAGATTCATTTCATATTTTTGCTATTCAGTTAGCACATTGGAAAGGAAAACACCATCCCGGAATGAAGGTGTCAGGCACAGTAGCACAGACACACATCCTTGACTGAAATACATAAAAACATTGTTCCTTCCATACCCTACAGTGCAAGGGCTCCTGTTACATACTCAACACTGTAACAGCAGATAGGTTAAGATTACTACATTATATTAAATATACACCAAGTTCCTGTAAATTTGCTGTTACCAACAACCATTCTCATGTTTCCTAGACAACCACTTTGTTTTCTACCTCTCCTCCTTCTCTCCTTCAAGTATTGTACTTTGACCTATTTCAGCTGATCCTGCTTCTCTAGTCTTTTTCCTCCCACGCTGAAGTTCAGATTGTTTCATAAGCTTGTTAAGCACATTTTCATCATTTCCCTCCTGCCCTGAGTGGAAATTCTCTCAGTTATTTCTTGTCCACTTCTACTTTCCCAGAGAATCAGTCCTGACATATACTGCCACAGAGCTTAAATGCCAAAGCAACAGTAACAGCATCACCACTCAGCTTCAGTCCTCAGAAATGTATTGCCTCGTTAGGTGCCTCAAAAGTGAAAACCATACCAGATTCCAGGATCAGAGAGAGAAGTTTTAAAGAAATTGTTAAAAAATTTCCTTTTCCTACCATGAACCCGGGCTAAAGCAGTGAAAAAGGCCAACCCTTGGTGTTTGGCTGCTTCTGCAACCACATCCACAGCCACAATTTACCGTGCAAATAAATTGCAGCACTGAACACAAAGAGTAGGAAGAAAAATGTTCTTCCCTCTCAACGTACCTCTGCACCCCACGCGGAATCCCCAGCTTCTTGCCCAACAGTCTCTCACTACAGCAGTCCACAAGTCTCTTGAGGGTGTACAGACACTCACGGAAGGTGGAAAAGAAGGGATAGTGACTAAGGATGCACAGAGAGGTCAGAGTGCTGTTCCGGGAGCGATGGCCGCCCCTGGCCAGGCGCTTACTGCGCGGGGATCGATTCACGTCGGGGGTGGACTCTGCACTGGGAGCCTGCAGCGAAGAACCACTCTCTGAGCTCTCGGTGCCCACTTCCTCTTGGGGCGCCGATGCATCCCCAGATTTAGGGACCTTCTGTCCCTCTCGAGCTCGATGTCCCCCCGCGCCTTCTCCCTTCTCCTTGGGTACTCGCTTCTGGAAGGAGCGGTAGAAGTTGACGCAGATTCCATAGCGAGTGACCCCGGTGTCCTTGTCGGTGAGGGTGAACACGAAGGAAGTGTCATCGCGGAAGCTCATGCGCTTCTGCCGCACGCTCAGGCATCCCTCTGGCTGGCAGAAGAACACAACATCGGGCGGGAGAGGAAAGTCTGCGTGGTCTTCCAGAGGGTAACGCCGCAGCAGCTCAGGAGTCTGAGCAACACTATCGCTGCTTGGGTGCCTACAAAAGAAGCAAACAAAAGAACCCATACATAGCTGGCTACTAATAAATATTTTTGGGAACTTCCTACTAACGTGTCAGGAGCCTGTGGACTCAGTTTCATCTCTGTTCCCTCTCTGCCCTATTACCCAGGGAAAGTGCAGCTTCTCGGTCACTAGCCACAAAGCTCACTCACTAGCACAGGGCAGAAAGGTTAAGTAAAGAAGTCTAAGTCTATACAACCATTAGCAAGGAGCCTGTTCAAATCTGATTAAGAAAAGGCCTTCCAGGAATATGTTGTTCCCAGGAGAACACTGTATTGTCATGTTGTTCTGACTTTGACTTCCAAAATTAATTTAACCGCACAGGTATCTGGGCAACACTTTGGTAGGAAACACATTGTCCCTCTCCAAATACACAGTCAGAGGTAAAGCTCCTAGATTTCAGCCTTTTATCAACAAGACGAAAAATTAAATGAGAAAATCCAGGATCAATTCCTAACTGAGAAAGCAAGAATTTACAAGGAAAGAACTCAGATGAACAGTGCAGTGATATGGACCTCATCCTAAAAACACTTTCATTAAAAAGTTCTAGCAACCACACAAACACATGTGTTTGATTTTCAGATTGAGATGTAAAGTGCAATTTATGTAAAAACTGTATGGTAACATGCACAGCTATTTACCACTGTGACTCACTAATCTTTGTACCACAAATCACTAGAGAAACATGAAGACAGAAAGGCAATACTGTTGTTTCCTAATTTTCCACTAGATTCTTTCAAGATATTACACCTTTGCCTGTTTCAAAATACAAATGATGCTTGCTTTTCTCATATAAGAGATGTGAAAAAACCCAAACAAGTAGTAATAGAATGTTCATCATTTACAAAAGAAAATCACTGGCGCAGGTAGCTCTGCTGACTAATTCTTCCAAACTAATATTTTATTTAGAACGAGTAAAATTGCTTTCATAATATAGCTGGTAACAAGATTATACTGCCTGTATAGTTAGATACTGAAGAACTGTATTAAAAAAAAAAAAAAAACCAAAAAAAAAACACTAAAATGCTTTTATATGTTAATGGACACAACTAATGCATCATCTGTCAAAACAGAAATGTCAAATAATGCTGGTACTATTTAAAAAGTCTATCTGGCAGCAAATGGTCCAAAAAATGACATCAACAAATTCAAGTGCCTGTATCACCACTTCATGGCTTTGCTGTAATATTAGCTACAAGGAGAGTTTTCTCAGACATTGAGAAAGTTTGAACCTAACACTTCCAAAAAGCATTGCTATTTGTGCACAGTGGATAACAAGATGTAACAGTAAAGGCCACCTGGAGCTCCTAAGGGCTTTGTAGGAGAAGTTGCTTCAGTCAGCTTCATCTCCCACCACAGGCATTTGCCCAAGTGCCAAATGAGCCAGCACCTCTGAGCAGTAGCAGTCTAACCAGCACGGGCTGGCAAAAAGCAAGAGAACTGTAGGAGTCCAGAAGTGATAGTAGCAAATCTCTAAGTGAGAACATCAGATACTATAAGCTTCACTGGAGGAGGCAGCTAACATTTCTCCCTCCTCTTTCTAGTTGGTGACACACATATAGAAAATTTGGTTGTTTTTCTACAGACAGTAAGAAGTATTAAACAGTATTCTGTCCATAAAATGCAATAATAAAATTACTATTAGTCAGGATTATGTCATTTCCTCCACTCACCCTATCTAAATATCGTATTCAAAGTATTCTGAAAAGAAAGCAAGAGGTACAGCAACAGGTTGATGCACATGAACCACTGATATTTAGAAATGAAAGCAAAATGGACACTGGGATACACCCATTACATAGAATTTGCAGAAAGCTGCTCAGCAAACTCTGAATAAGGAAAAAATAACATTTACTGAGCACCTATATGTTTGACAAACAGAACACATCAACCTTACATTTCATACATGCTTTAAGTAAATATGCATAACATTTTATCTATTAATAAGATTTTAGAACCAGAAAGCATTCATGTCATTCCTATGAGGATAAATAAGTATTAGAGGGAGAAACAGCCAAGTAAAGTTCCAGATTTTTTTTAAACTGAGTTTACAGACTACATTTCAAAAGCTAGAAAAGTAGTATTATTCTACTAGTAGTACATTACTAGTAATAAAAGTAGTAAACAACTTGTATTTTACTTGCATTTAGCTTTCAGTGTTTCCAATTTGTGAATCCCTGTCCTGACACCAGTAGAAGCGAAGTTCAGACACACAGACTACCAGAGAGTGATAGATAAATTAGCTTTTCTTAGTCACTCTTTGCACACCCCTGAAAAGAAATCTAAAGACCACAAGTTAAAAACCTCTTGACTGCACTAGTATCTTCCAAGAAGTGCCCAGGCTCAAGTAGGTGCTCCCCTTAGGGAAGCATTCTGCACCCATTTCAGACAGCACTTCCTGAGCATCAGGCAAGGCTTCATCAGTGCATGCAAGGCTATTTATCCCCACTCTACTGCCCAAGCAAAAGCTCTGCTGAGGCTGTTTCACATTACCTGGCTCCAATGATCACAAGATAGTCAAGCAGCCGAGAGCAGATTTTCTTTTTCTGCACCATTGTTCCTTGATGCCCCTCTCTATGTCATCTCCAGGAATTTCTGTTCATTGATCCAGTGGTCAGTTATCCCATCAGCTGCCCTGGGGAACAGAATCTGCTTGGAACTGTCTGTCAAGTCCAATCTATAACCAAGAAAAGCAAGAATGTCAAAAGCACAAGCAGGAATATCCAACACACACAAGCAACTTAACGACCTTAATTATATGCCCAAAAAAGCCTCAACGTTCTGTGCAGTCACAGTCATCCACAGGTCTCTATCTTCAGGAGATGAAAGCACAGCCAAATGCCCACAAAAGCAGAGAGATGAAAAACACACAAAAAAGCACAAGAGTATCTCAAGAATTAATGCTTGGAGTCAATCTTCTCAGAGGTCTTTTCCAACATAAATGATTCTATAATTCTGTTCTAAGGGAGAACACAGACAAACAAAGCTGCCTACCACTGGCAAAGAGCTACTCATTAGATGGTTTGTGTGTTGCTTAGGCAAATCCATAAGATGCCAAGGGTGCTTGGGAAGGGAGCTTCAACTGGCAAGACTGAAGGAAAAAAAACAACCTGAACTTTAGCTGTGGGATAAACAGAAAAACTAAATAAGGGATAACACCAGAAATCTAATTTGATAAAATGTATCCCACCATCCCAAACTTGCAAATGGCTGTAAGCAGGAATGATGTCCACAATTCCCAAAAACTGTGATCTCTTAACACTTTTTCTATGAAGATACAGAACTGCAGTTTGCAAGAGCATCTTGTAAATTATATTGGGTTTTTCACTTACTTCATTCAGTTCCATTCATCTTGTTTAACTTCATGCCTTACTCTTGATACCCATACCGCCTGCAGCTAATTTTTCTGAATACTTTATGATAGAAAGATCCTCTTGGTAAAACTGAGATTTTACTTAAGAGATATCGAGAAAATAATTCTTTCCAATTCCACTATTCATAGTTCATAGAATTCATGAAAGAACAGGGAAAAAATTAAGTTTTAAAAAGCAGTACATTAGTTAAGTTCCACATTACAGTGTTCCCTACAGTGTTTGAAACCAACCTGAAAACAGAAACTTCTTGAAATTGAAAAGTCACAGAATGTCTAAAAATCAGAGATGCTCAGAGTATTCTAGAAGTTTACTGAGCATTTCAATTAAATTTTTAATAAGAGTTATTTTATATTTTAAAAAATTGAATTGATTGCTTTCTGGGGCATATTCAGAATAAGGTTTCCATTTCAGTTCATGTTTACATCCTAAGACCATCACAGAATTATTACTATGGTACTAAAATCTTTCAGTTCTGCAGCATAAATGTTTAGATTTTATTTGCATAAAAGTATGACATCTTTACTAACAACCTTGTAAATCTCAGCAAAATCAGGTCATTTTCTTGATGTTTCCCTCATTACTTCATAAGCACTGTAATTGTCAGTATCTCAGAGTCACATTCAAAGTCCAGAAATACATCTGGTTTTTTCCCAGTCCTCCACACTGCAAGAACAGAGCAGGGAAATTTTATTCATTAGCCCTCCAAACAACAGTAGGAACACAAAAACATTACAACAGTAAGAACAAAAAAGCACATATATAATTTATAAAAAATGAAAATCATACTAGGCAGCAAGTACTAATTAAGGAATAATAAACTGAAAGAAACTTTAACTCTCACACATAAAAAATCCCACATTTTGTGAAACTTTGCGGCATGTTTTTAGTAGATCCTCAACTACGGTCATTGTAGATTCCTAAGTAACAGCACTATGAATTATCTTCTCTCAGCAGCAATACTGTTGTAACTTCTCTGAACAACAGAGAAAATACAGACACGGGAAACAAAGCTTCTGTTTCTACATTTTAATGACATTATTGAAAACACTGTAGAATCTGTCCTGGAAAAGCTCTTGATCCTTGATATTCTGCAAATATCTTGACACAGAAAACTCAAGAGGAACGAGATGAAGTTGGGATATCAAGTGGTCCTTTTTGTCTCCAGTTTGAAGAATACTTTATCTGTTTCCTTTCCAAATGGCTTTACCCAGAACTCTTCAAGGAACATACTGCTCAGTCACAGGCAGGGGCACAGCAACAAGTCATCGCAATGCAACCTGGAAGTATGACTTCGAGGAAATTCTGCTACCTAGTGGTAACCAAAGATGCTTTTCCTCAAAAACAGAGGCTACCCAACCCCTCAGTGAAGGTAGAGAAAATACACTGCATCTGTCTTATGACTGCAATTCCTTACACGTATTTCCCACAGCTCTGCAAAGGAGTTAGCAAGGTATGCATTATGACAGTTTCAGAAACCACGAAACTTCAAGAATATCTGGGCAGACAAGTACAAGGAACATATGCAGGGCTTACAATGTCCCTGGAACGGCTGAAGCTACATCCCACTGACATCAGACATTGAAGTTTCTGTCAGTTTTTTTAAAAAAGATATGAGCACTTTCCATGATTTCTGTTTTCTATTGCAGCACAAGGACAAGGGAGACCAGACCGATGCAGATGCAGTGCCAGGGCTTCCAGAGCCACCTTTACTGATTTACTATACTTAACAACACAACAGTTACGAAAGAGTGAGACAGAAGAGGAAAAAGGCTTTTTTTGGGAAGATGATTTGTTGTTGGACTGGATCAAGAGGTAGAAGAATTAGAACCAAGTGTAGTTTTTTTTGCCTTCCTCTATTCAATCTCTGACTTCTTAAGAGATCTAGCAATGGCTGACAGCTCTTAGAAGAGTATTGCATCAGCCTTTGTTGGAACTCATCTTCCTACTGCTGCTTGGAATCAGACACCACAGCTGATGATCTGTATAAGGCAACACAAACAGGCCTCCCCCTCCCTATCTGCCAAAAGCTTGCCTTCAGGCCAGTGCCATTCCCTTCTCTGTGCTGGCAGAAGTTTGTGCAGTTCCAGGGCAAAACAGACTGTGGAACTGAGAGGGACTCGGTCTAACGCCCTCCCTTCTCCTCCTTCAATGCTTTTGTTTTAACTAGTTGGTTTTTTTGGTTCACCAAGTGGCCCCACAAATGCTGGTGCAGGCACAAAGAAAAGGTAAGAGAAAGCAGTTAAGGGAATCTGGAAGACTCGACTGAACACAATGTGATCACACAACTACAGAGAGCACCTCTACAGGCAATACAGAAGTAATTTCTTTCTAAGAGATTTCCTATCATCCTTCCAATACCTCCTAGATTTTAGAGACTAAGTACATTAGGACAGAAATAGATCAAACAGCCAAGAGATACTTCAATTTTTCCTCTTTCATGTTGGAATTTGGACATGAACCAAGAGATTATCTTGACTCTGAGATGGTACAGGTTTTGGCATACCAATGTCAAAAACTCTTCTCTCTCTCAAACTCCTTTAACTTTAGATTGCTTTCTCTGAAAAGGTCCTGTGCAGGGTTTTCTCTCTTTGCAAACATATTGAAACCAGCCTTTAGAAGGCTGAATCCTCAAGCAGCACTTGAGAAGAGACTTTCTATAACTTCAACTCTAGGAAAGGAGAAAAACAGAGAAGTGAAGGCCCACCACAGAAACACACTGCACCAAGATATCACGTCTCAGACAGCACCAAAACTGAAATAAGCACTTATATGGATGGTGAACGGGGTTGGTGAGAACTAACACTACCCACACACTGTAGCAGCTGTCAGCAATACTCACTAGTAAAAGTTGGCACCGTAGCCTAGGCACAAAGACAAAAGGCAAGAACCAGCACAAAACCACAGCTTACCAGGAACTCAAGGCATGAAAAAAGTGTTCAAAACAACAAACACTTCTATTATTGGCATTACTCTGCATTTCAAAATTCCCCCAACACCCACATTTTAGGTTGTAGCACAACTTCTTAGAGGACAATCTGCATGGTATTCTGCAATTTCAAGTCCTCCTAGAAATAAAAGTCTGTATAAAGAAACACACACACTCATGAAAAGCACCACAGCACACGATGGATAGGGTAGCATGGAAGAAACACAGCAGACTTTTTATCATTTTAGAGTCATCTGTGTCAGAGGCATGCCCTGCATTAGTCCCAAGAGACATGAGTTGTCCAATAACCCTATTTCATCTATGCCTTGGAGTCCTCAATCTTTGTTAAGAGTCTTCTCATTCGAGACACAAATCTAGGGGAACAAAGCAATTTAGTCAAAGAATAACTTCAATACAACAAACTTAACACAGCTTGTGTCACTGTATGGGGTCTGGCTGAGATGGAGGTCATTCTCCCCACAGCAGCCCTCTCAGGGATGTGCTCTGTTCTGGCAACTGGAAAGATGCTGATAACACATCAGCATTTTGGCTACTGCTGAGCAGTGCTGGCACAGCAGCAAGGCTGCCTCTCCTAAATCTTCCTAGCAGTGCTGGGGACTATGCAACATCTTGGGAGGGGACATAGCCAGGACTGCTGACCCAAACTGACCAAAAGGAAATCCCATATGACATCTGCTCAGGATAAAACCTAAGACAGAGGATGAGAAAGGCAGAAAATTCATTATTTAAAACATTTATAATCTGGAGCAACCACTAAGCCTACTGAAGCTGTACAGCACTTGCTTCTGGGAAGTAGGTAATAAAATTTCTTGGGCTTCTTTGCTTCTATGAATGCAATCCTTGCTTCATTAAACTGCCTTTACTTTGGGCCACAAGGTTTTTTCCATCTTATTTTCTTCCCTCTGTCCGGCTGAGGAGGGGTGTGATAGAGTGGCTTGGTGGGCAAGTGGCATCCAGCCAAGGTCAGGCCACCACACTCACCTGCAGTTGTTTTCCTCACACAGAGGCTTCAAGCTTTGATGGGCCAGGCTTACACTGAACTGCATGATGCCCAGCAGGTATTTACATCATTGCTTGCAAAAATGGTATGAAGACAATAGGTTAATTTACAACAGGAAGGTGCTAAGCCCTGCTTTCCTTACAACTCTTCCATGCTTTAAGATGGCACCACAAAGACTTCTCTTTCCATTATCTCCAGCTTTTACCTGGTAAAAGGACCATACTGCACAGTTCACCAGTGCATGGATACCTTTAGAATATAAATCAGCATCATACAATTCAATTTGCACACTGACTGAATAAAGAGCATACATGGGACATTAATTCGTAAGAGAAAAAAGAGGAAATTGTGAAGGAGACAGAACAAATTACAGGACAGAAGCCACATAAATTATGGTTCACTGAAATTTCACCTTGTGAAAGACCACATTTCCAGAGTCACACCTCAAAGGAACTAAATTTTTAGTTTCCTTGGAACATCCTGAATTTCTATTTACTCTCAGCCAAGACAATCTGTACTGAGTTCAGCTCTAATAGCCACTCTGCCTGACCTTGGTGCATTGTGTTCTGTGAACTCAAGACTCACCAATCGAACTAAACTGAAAGCTGAAACAAACATGAATAGGGCTTTATATAGAAGCTTCATATGAAACCTCAAGAGGAGTTTCAACGCCCACTTTTGGGTTGATTTATGTTTCTTTTTCTCACATCACACACCTTGACCTATATAAGCTATGAGAAATAGGTGTGAGTACCTCAGGACCAGCCAACCTCACCTGTGTGGGCAGCAACTCAATTTAACTCACTGCTGAACTGGAAACAACGTGGTTTGAAGCACAATATGAACTGTTCATGGTAGCTTTGACCAGTCTTTAGACATTTTAATAATCTTTACCACTTTTTTTATGGAAATCTTTACCACTGAAATTTTGGTTACTTCTTCTTCCAAGCGTGTTTCAAATTATCCCAGACATTATCTCTGGTATAGCACATGCTATTTCTGCTTGTACTAAGCTTTTAATGAAGCAGACAGAAGAAGACTTTTCACATGAGCCATTTTTCATTTCCTCTGCTTAACAACTACATAAAACACTGCTGATAGTTTTATACTTTAAAATATGCAACATTCTAGGAAGCTCATTATTGCTATTATCCAGACACTAGTTTCTGCTAACACAAGAAACACAGACAACAGCAGAGATGAGAACACCTCCCCTTCTCCAGAACTTGACAGAACATGGAACAATTTCTAAAATCTGACCTGGATGGACTTGCTATACTGGTGCAGCTGCTTCGTGTGTTACCATGCACCTTGGCAGGGCAGCAGTGTATGCCAAAACACTGTGACTCTTAAGAAGATACTTGCACTTTGGAGGGGAAAAAAAAAAACAGAAAAAAAAAAAAGGGGGGCATTATCAAAGAATTGCAAGCATACCTAAACAGACAATGACATATTTATCTAGTATGGCTAGTCTATAACATAGGTGTAGTTCTGCAAAATGCCTGGGGGATAGTTCCAAGCATAAGAAATCACCCAGTAGAGAACAGGACTGCAGGCAAATTCTAAAAGCATCCACCCCAGAGCACATGCCTCACTTCAATCAATAAGAGTTGCTTACAGGTAAAACAGCAGAGGCACCCCAACTATTTCCACTTTTCATCTATGAATAAATATTAAGCAAAAGGACAGAACAAACCAGGTTAAATAACATTAAAGAATGAATGGAGAAAACAGGTTTTGGCAATACAAGAAGACTCCTTTTGAAGGCCTTCTCAATAAATAGAATAATTCAAAGATTTCTTCCTTTCCTACTAAATAATATTATCTCTTTGCCTTCTGAAAACAGTAGTGACGCAGTCAAGCATCTCTAGCCTCCACATTAGTTTTTGAGAGCAAAGTGGAAGTAGCATGGGCAGAGGTGCTGACAGATAGACTGAAAATGCCCAGAACTAGTCCACAAACACAAGCCTCATGCCACACAGATGGGAACCTTTCTGCAGCATCACGGAGTGAAGCTGGACTGATTCAGGTTCCCTGTTGCCATAGTGACAGATTTCCCTGTCCTTGCCATATGTCAGCCCTTCGATGCTGCTTCCTCTCTCCTCCCTGCTTCAGCCAAAAGCTTGGCTAAAGCAGCCTGCTGTACATGCAAGATCACGCAGTCACCACACATGCACATGCTGTGAAAACAGACCCACAGGTAATCTCAATCAGATCAATCACCATAGCAACCCAATCTTTTAGTCCCCAGCTTTTAGCCTGTCGGGTGTATTTATAGAGCAGCTGCAGCGCTCCACCCCCTCTGCTCCACCACCAAAGCTCCCAGCACTGCCCACAGCACCAGCAAGCTTCACCCAGACACAAGGACTGCCTGGAGTCAGCACTGAAACAGAGCCCTCCTGGCACCTGCAGGCCCCAGGCCAGTGACAGCACAGTACCTGCAGCCTCCCAGCCCGTGAGCCTTCCATATCCACGAGTACTAGAAATACCAGGAGCCATTCTTGCCCACAGAAAGCTGAGTACCAACCACAGCTGACAAAATCCACTTATCCAGGTACCCACAGGATGCTCCCACAGACACACAGTGCAGGCACAAACAGAACAGGCAGAGTGTGCTAATACTCCTAAAAGGAGTGTTAACACAATCCTAACAGGAACTTGCAGGCTGCAGCAAAGGCAAAGGACTGGTTCCAGCAACCTGAAAGCCATGAACAAAAATCAAGAGCAGGGCTCGAATGAGCAACAAGAGATAAGCATGTGAGGAAGAATGGTATGCAAATACTGTTATCCATTTTATTCCATTACACTCTTGGGGGAAACCATCAACAATAAACCAATGCAGGAAAAGCACACTCTTTTGTAGTGCTCCACTTCCTAATAGGAAGGAAATTACAGATTTTAGCCTCAGCCACAGGACATTTCAAACGCTTCAATTTAGGTTAAAGACCTTATTCTCCTGCCCTCCTTTACTGTGTGAAACATCTCCCTCGTGATCCTTCCTGGGCAGGACTATTGTGCAGGGCACCACTCACTACAGAATCATAGAACAAATTCTGGCATAAAACCCCTTTGCCAATCTGGCCAGGTCTCCTGCTGTACACTGTTTGAATTTAAATTCATCTCTCATTCAAAAATAATCTCCAGAGATTTGCATGAGAGAACAGTAGCACAAGGCCAACTCTTTTGAAGTCTGTCCTTTTTTGCCCCTCCTTGTGAAACATCACCATCACAAAATAAGAGAGTCTTCTCATTTTCTCTACCTCATCAGCTTTCCAGTGATCCTCAAATCTGCACTCATACACTGCAAGGAGTGGGGGTGGGAGGAAGGAAGGGCAAACCAAAACCCACACAATGCCCCCAAGCCAAATTAGCCTCACACTGCCTGCGACCCCTACAGCATTACATTCTTTTCCAAACCAGAACTGCTTTTGGCTTGAGCTTTGAGCTGAGAAATGTTGGTGCTGCTTCTGAGCACAGCCTAGACCCCAGCACTCACAAGATGCTTCCATTCCCAGCCCTCTGCCCAGCTCCCATTTGTGCAGTAGGTTCCCATAGCGCAGGCATCAGAAGGTTTTTTCCAAAAGCCAGATAGTGTAAATGTACAGCCATTAAAAAATTAACAAGAAAACAACAAAGCATGTGACATTTGAGAGAACTGCTGGATGCAGCTGCAACTGCTAAATTATTCAGTGCTTTCCCTTGCCACAGGCGCCTCCCCCAGCCACAGTGCGCAGCTCAGGGCCAGAAGACATCACTCATGGCATCACCACCACCAGATACAGGCACACTCAACCCTTTCCTGGAAATCAGTCACACAGACAAATGGGATCCCAACATAAATCATAGCCATTTGTAAGACAGAGGAGGAGGAATGCTCACAACCAGTGTGGAAACACTGAAACATTGTTCAGGATAATGTGAACCAGAAAATAAAGTACTTTAAATAATCCAGTCATTTGGCTGTTGTTAGCACCTCATAACTCAGAACCCCACATCTGTTTTGCCTTGTGTATTAGAAGCACTCAGCCCATCTCCTCATGTGTGCCACCTGCTTGTTATTCCTTCTCTCTATTCACTTTCCCCTCCTCTTCATCAGCACTGTGGGAGATCAGAAAATGCTACTCTCAAACCGATCCCACTACTAATTTTGGTGATAAATCATAGTACCAGCTGGTCTAAACTGAAAGGAAATAAAAGAGACAAGCCCATTTTCTCTCTACCAGAGCTCTGGGGTGTGAGAAGCGTGCATTTGGCAGACTCACCCACACGTAAACACTGGAGAAAGCAAGCTCAGAGTGACGGGACAGGAACCGCCTCGAGTGACTGCTGGAGCCGGCAAGTGCCAGAGCCAGGGCTCCCGAGAGGACCTTCTAGACACTGGCAGTGGCAAGCACCACGGCAAAGGAAGGAGGTTTGAAAACACCACCCTGCTGGGTATGTCTTCAGACTACCGACGAGAGAGAAGGGAGAAACCAGGTGGCCTGGAGGGCAGAAGCAGCGTGCCCAGCTGGTGGCTCCAGCAGAGCGGTTTAACTGCTTATGGAGAGGAAACAGACACGCCAGCAGAGTGGCTCAGCCCTTGTGGCTGCAGCAAATTTCAGTGCATACTGGTTTTGATTCTTAATTATCCGTATCACAAAAAGCACTCCTCCCACTAGCTGATGACATGGAAAAAGGCAGAGGCACAACTCCTCAAATCCTGTCATGAGGGCCTTTCCAGAGCAAGGACAAGACACCCAGGCAAGCAGAGATCCAGGGAAGCTGGTGCCACAGCTACAGGCAAGAAGGCCATCAAAAGTTTTACACCGACATTGGGAAAGTCAGTTAGAATATAAAGGGAAGCAGGACGCAACCAGGGCACTGATCTTGAGATGCAACAGAGTAACAGGATATGAAATAAAAGGCTGCTCTGCTCAAAAGATAACACAGGGTTCCTGGAGATCATCAGATAGCAAATTTGACAGTAACGTATCTTTGCCCCTTGTATAAAAAAGCAAACATTAATTCCCTGATTCTCACAACTGTTTAGAGATTAGTTACAAACAAAACAAAAAGGCCATATCTGACAAACATTACTGGATACATGACAGGCAAAATGATGACCAGTTCTGTTTTGAGGAGTGCTGCTGCTTTGAAATAATGAAGGCTGTAGAAGAACCAGAAAACCGTAAAACCTTGCTCCTTGCTGCCACACTGATGCATTATTTCTCACAGCAACCCAGAAACACAAGAATCTCTCGTTTAACTGCAGTGTCTGGGATCACAGCATGAAAACTGCCTCAGCTTAGGAAATTCAGGCATATGCAAGCAGCACTTCTTATTTTTAAATCCCTGCTAGTAGCAGTGATCTAAAGTGAACACAGCCTCTCACAACTCAGTGGTTTCTGGGCACCAACAAGCACAACCTCCCCATCTGGGAGTTCCTCAGTCTTTCAGAGCTCCTGGCAGTACATGGGTCAGTTCTTCAGGTTGCTTGGTTTGGGGTTTCAGCTGCTCTAGTTTCTAGCTCAAAGACAGAAATCAGGAGCATGTTTGTCAATAATCAACAGTAATTGGTTTTGACAAGTTTAAGGAGATCCACTGACAGGGAATCTAACTGCTCTAAAATTACTTTCTAGCTTGAATAACAGAGCAAAGGCCAACTGAATTATACAGGTTCAGCCACGGAGAGTGAGCAGTAGGTCAATGTAAGTTTTTCATAGCTCTCAAGGCAGAGAAGGAAAAGCTGCAAAGCATTCTGTCTTCAAAAGAAATATCACAATTATTCCACAGATTAACAGATCATTCCACTAAAACACACTCCTTCCTAACTGATGCCTCACGATGCTCATTTTTATTTCACTTTGTTTCTTATTAAGTCACTGACAATGCTTCACGAAAATTCGTATCTTGAAGTAGATGAAAGCTTTTTAAACTGGGGACATGATATTAATCTTGCATATCAGGCTCTTTCATTCCTTTATTTTCTTTTATTCTAAATCCTTTCCTCATTGCTGCAAATCCCTAACCAGAAGCTGTATCAGTATTTTCTACCAGTGCACTGAATAACTACGTCAACTGCCTGGAAATTTAATGCAGAATATCTTAAATGCAGGAACAACAGGGCCAAAGGACACGTTAGGAATTCATCTGGGTTGGAACATATGCTTTGCCTCTCTCTGATTCCTTCCCAGTGGAAAGTAAGTGAACCATTCACTTTCGTACCAAGATTTAACATAAAAGTATCAATTACCATCTTGTGAGTATGATGGCAAATCCAGTTAAAAAATGATAGTGTGAAATGACAGGAAAGACATTGTATTTTACACCGTTTGTTATCCCCTTTCACATACTAAATCTCTACCAATTTTCTCCCCAAAAAAGAAAGCCATTCCTCTAACAAAATATATCTGGAAAGGAGTATCAGAGAAAATCTATTAGCTGGAATGCTGGAAATTAAAAACTTGAAAGAAATTTATTCTCTTAGAATTTACCAGAGTACTTGTGACTTTCTAATTTAATACTCAAAATTTTCATAAATATTTGGTTTTTCAACTGGCTCACCACAGAAGATATTAAATAGACCACACTGAACATCTTGAAAGAGGTATGCCTAGTATATCCTGTCTATACAGAATCTGAGTATTTAATATGGCTTGAGGTGAGAGGGGAAAAGCTATAAATTATGAGCCTCTATGCCCCTGAGCCCAAGACAGATAAAATCAAAGCCAACACTAATTTAATTCAGGAAGATGATATGAACAAGTGTTTTAGTAAGGCCTGAAATGCACTGATGCTTCTACTGTTTCTACTGAACCATCAGTACTGATACTCTAAAACCTATAAAGCTGTTTTGGCTAGGTGGGCAAGGATTACTGTTAAAAATCCTCAAAACTTCTACTCCTCTGACCCCCAAATCCTTCTAAAATAGACAGAAGTTGGACTCAGTACTCCCAGACACTTGGTGTGGCTCTTGGGGGATGGTCCTGTGAAAGGCCAGGGGTTGGATTCAATGGTCCTTGTGGGTCCCTTCCAACTCAGCACACTCTGTGATTCTGTGACTCATTACATACCCACCCTGTCTGCTTTCAAAAGAGTTACAGAATGGTACCATGGCTGAAGAAGAGGTTTGCCCTCCAGTATATATTTACATTTTTCCATGAAAACTTTAAAGTTTTCACTGAAAACTAGAAGATTTTTTTTTTTTTTGCCAGTTTCCACACAGCCTTTGGTTCACCACCATTCACGGCCTTGGTACATAACACACATCCTAGAACTGTGTCTTGGCCCTGTCATGTATTTTGTGTAGACAATTCTTTCAGTGAGAAAACTGTTTTCCTTTTTTGCCCATCCCGTAAAATTAGAATTGTTTTAAAAGCAGTAACACTCTGGAAAACAATGCAGTAGGACTCTGAAGCTTACAGCCTGAAACCTGTAATTTGGTAAGAACACAGGAGTCCAGACTTGTGATACAACTGCAGCACCACTGGACAGGGAGGTACAAGATACTTTAGTGAGGAAAAGGCTGTATTATTCTCCAAACAAAAGCATTCTAGAGACTTGCTGACGATGCTGCATTTTGTTAAACAGACAGTAAGATACTTAACAAGTGCGCATTTAATTACAGTGTCTATTAAATTGTGTTCAAAAGCTGTGCATTTTCTAACAACACAACAGTAAGGCAAAAATAGTATTTTAGAGCTGGAATGATCTATCAGTTCAATGTTACATAATATGCTGTGAGGGGATGGCCACATTAGATCCTGTAAAAACTGCATTTTAGCTATGTTGGATGTGAAGTGCTCTCTCGGATGTGTTAGGATTGCAGCTTCTCATTAGTGCTGAAAACAGCAAGTACTTCTTGTGCCCAATCCTAGTTCCCTAGGTCCAAGCAGTATAAAGTCCAAAAATAGAGACACTTCCCAAATAATCTATATCTGGATGACTTTGGTTTGATTATGTGACCCTCAGAACACCACAATAAATCCTCCCTCCCCTTGCTTGTGTCTACAAGTAGCATCCTTTGTGCAGATAAGCAGTGGTGCAAGGAGCACAGCAAGGACACTTGAGAGCACACCAACAGAAATGCTGACCCAGTCGCACTGGATGTAGAGAAAATGGCTGGCTTGTCTAGGGAGAGCACAACATACTGCCAGATCACGCTTCTACCCCATCTCCACAGGGCTGCAAGTCCATAACGTATGTTATTTTGCATATGACTGAAAACGGTGTGGCATATGGAGGAGTTCAGGGGGAAAGGGAGAGAAGAAAGATGGGAAACAAATCAGCATCCTTCAAAGCTCATCATTTCTCAAAACACCTCTTTATCGTGACTCCACACAGTGACACAGACCAAGCTTTCTTCCCCTCCTCCACCTGACAGTAAGAGTGAGCAACACAACAAGGTGGTGACACCCATTTCTGAAGGGAAAATGCTCTTGATTTATAGTCGCCTTCATAAGAAATTGCCCAGTATAAAGTGGATTTCCTGTTCTATTGTCTTGCGGAGTAACAGGATCTGTGTTTACAAACCAAGGAGTAAAAGCACCTTTCCAGTCACACTACAGCAGCAACCCCATTCACACGGCTGCACACCTCGCCCTTTCCAAGGGGTTCTGTCCGCCCTGAGCCGCCCTTCTCCCCTCCCTCACTATCCTGCCCGCTTCCACCCGGC
>VXBQ01006240.1:51791-74044 GCA_013400175.1 Phainopepla nitens | reverse complement strand
ATTTGATATATTTTAGCCTGGATCAGAAACAGAAACAGAGAATGGATCCTTGAAAGTCTGTTAGGCAGGTCTGGGGTGAGATTTAAAAAAAAAAAAATTCACTCTGTGTATTTCATTTTCTACTTGGCACGTTCTTCAGAAGATCATCCCAAGCTGAGAATTAATAGAATATTGCTGATTTGTGAATGAAGGAAGAGTTCTTGAGTATTTCCCAGGATTTCAATTTNGAGGCCCTGGCACAGGGTGCCCAGAGCAGCTGTGGCTGCCCCTGGATCCCTGGCAGTGCCCCAGGCCAGGCTGGATGGGGTTTGGAGCAGCCTGGGACAGTGGGAGGTGTCCCTGCCATGGAACTGGGTGGGATTTAAGGTCCCTTCCAGCCCAAACCTTTTCACAGTTCCATGGCTTTGGGGGCTTGGAGAATCCTCAGGTAGCAGCTGGGTGTGGGTGAGACAAGGCAGGCTGACACCGACAAATAAACAAAATAAATATGGAAATAATAAAAATATAAATATATAGAATAAAATTTAGAAATACCAAAAATAAAAATGAAACACATGAGCAGTTCTCAGTCCTCAAATTAGTGGGGATGGTCTGTGCACACAGCCAGCTGGGCTGGAGTTTGGTGTGGCTGAAGGACAAGCTGGAGGGTCCCTGGTGGAGGGAGGGACCCAGCCAGCACCAACCTTGCTGGGTTTGGGAATGGAAAAGGATGATGGCTGCTGCTGGCAGAGATGGAGTTTGTTTTCCTCAGGCCTTAAAACACTCAGAGAAAGTTCTGGGCAAAGGGCTGGGTCTCTTTCCAGGGCAAAAGGCTTTGCCCAGGGCTTGATGTTTGCTCTTCAGAGCAGCTCCCCTCAGTGCCCCACCTGGGGAAAAGCCATTGAGACATCCCGGAGTGAACAGAGTGCTGTAAATGCAGCAGAGAGAGTCGATAGCTCCTCACACACAGAAACAAAACCATTTTATCCCTGCTCCATAATGGATCAGGAGAGCAGCTATCAGGTTCTATTATCTTAGAGCAGTGTGAATGGAGGCTAATAGCCTGCTCTGGTGCTGAATTAAAAGGAGGATTGAATCAATAGATGGGAGAAGATGAATCAAGTGTCCATTTCCTCGAGCTGATAGCAAAAATAATGTGATAATGCACGAGGAGCTCTCCTCTAACATTTCTGGGGTGTAACTGGAGAGCTCTCACTCAGTGCCAGCCAGAGATGAGGCTCTTCTGATTCAGGAAGTCTAAAACAAGAAAATGCAAAAAGAAACGAGAGTTGTGAATTCAGCCACTCACCAATACCTTCTGCTCAGCACCGAATCTGCCAGCCTGCTTGCTTTTCTCTCCTTCTAGACTGGGAGCAGCACAAAACAGATGTTCTGGAATGATTCATTTTCATGTCTGCTGCTGTTCAGTGGCTCTGGCAGCACCTCCACCACGAGCAATGGTCCTGTAACAGCTCCAAACTGGCTTTAGGAGTTGTTGTGCCAAGCTCAAAGGCAGCAATCAGAAATACATCACTGCTCTCTGCCTGCCCCAGGGCTGGGCAAGACAGTTGAAAGGTGAGAGAGCAGAAAATACAGCTCGACCCCACCTTAGCTCTTCCTAAGGAGCTTCTTCCTGGTGCCACCAGTGCCTTTAATCACCCTCCTTAATTTGAGGGAGAATCAAGCACTAATTGCAAGAGGGGAGCTCTGTGCCTACAGTGCTGTTTCCAGCAGCACTGATTAATCACACCAGGATTTTAGCAAGTGAGATCCTCAGTGAGGTGATGCTGCAGGGAGGTGAGGTGGTCATTGGTGTTATTAATAAATGGATTGGAGGAAAGGGCCAGGGTTCTGCTTCCAGCTCTGCCACCACCCCTCAATGTGACCTTGAGCTTGTCCCTTTCTCCCTCCCATTTCCCCACCTGCACAGCTGCAATAACAATCCCGCACCTTTTTCCACACAGATTAACTTTGGAACGCTGAAGTGTTTGTCCTGAATCCATTTTTGGTACAACACAGACATCACATCGCTGCTCTGAAAGAGAGTTTGCCTCAAAAGAAACAAACAAGCAAATAAATAAACAAAATTCTGTAGGAGAATGTCTCAGAAGCTGCTGAGTACTCCAACTACCCTCCCCATGCACTGATATTTTTGGTATCTATGAGAGCCATGCAATAACTGAGGTGTGAAGGGGGGCTGTTCCCACATTACAGAAGTGCACGATTCGCCTGTGGCTTAATCTGAAACAGGGCCCCGAATGGCTCAGGTCAGGACAATCCTGAGATCCAGCACTGAGAAAAGCTCCTTTCTCAGGGGAATCAAGGGCACTTCTCCAGTTCTGTCCATCTTCATCTGAATTTCAACCCAATCCCAGCAGCCTTTACTCCTCCTTTGACTGAACCCCAGGATCCATGAGCCGTTCTGGAAATTTCTGCATCTGTTTCTTTCTCTTCCCCTTCAGTTCTGTTTTCCTCTTCCATCCTCTTCACCTTCTTCTCAGGATATTCCGTAAGAGCCCTCCTGCTTCTCCTGACAGTGAGGGTGGAGCAGCTTATTCACACAGATATTTAATGTCTGTTTTCACACAAATGACTCTCAGATCCACCTCCCTGCTCCCAATTTGTCTCCTTTCATTCAGCCTGGCTTTTCTCTCTCTCTGCTGACACTTCTTCCTGCAAATTCTAATTTAAAGTGACCAAAATTGGAGTCTTGCTCTTTCCTCCTAAGCATCCTTCCTTCCCAAATTCGCTGTCAGCCCTGTCAATACTCTCATTTTCCCACCATCCAGGGCTATAAATGAGGTGGTCACAGGTGATGACAACCCATCTTTAATATTTTAGCCAATTAATAGTGACTTGGGTGACAGAGATATGAAGATAATGAGTATCTGTGCTATTATTTGTAAATGCAGCCAAGAAACTTTGATTTTTGTCAGTAAAAAATGTTATGTCAATAGAAACTTCTGCCTGGATGTGCTAATTCCAAAATCTGTAAATAAATCCTGTTACCCTCTTCCCACACACAGCTCCCATGTTCCTGGTTATTAATTCAGGGTAAAGAGCAGAAGATCTGGTGAAAATTCCAATTTAAGTATATTTAGATTAAACCACAGATTTCTGTAAATTTTCTGGGGAAAAAAAACAACAAAACAACAGAGAAGTATTGGGAAAAATATTACAAGTATTAGCAAGATATGCTTTTTTAAGGTCCCTAATTAGGAGAGGATACCAATGGATGGTTTATAAGATGAAATGTGAAAGTTTGTTTGTTAGGTTTGGATTTTTAGGAAGGCAATGCATTCCCAAGTCCCAGGTGCATCCCTCCCCTTCTTTCCAGCCCCAGAAAGTGTGGCAGAGGAAATAAACTCCACATTGTACTATGGGCAAGAATAAAACTGTAAATTTATACATCCCCAGTGACAGGGACCTAATCCAGGTGCTTCCACGATATCAAATTGTGGAATTGATTGAAATTATGGATTGATCAATCAGTTCTGTCCCCCATTTGGTTTGCTGGGAGCAGCATCAGGAGCTCACTGGACAGCTCAACCTCACATCCCTGGCTGGAACATCTGTTCCTGCTCCTCAGGAGCCCTTGTTCTTCCCTGCTCCCTGCCCAGGTGCTCTTGTCAGGCACAGGCAGGGAAAAGGAAAGCTCAATAAATCAGCCATGAGCAGGAGAAGGAATACCAGACAGTGGCAGACCAAACCCTGGCTGGAAAGCACACTCCAGGACACTGCTGGTTATAGTGCAGGGCAAAGAGCAGAAATTCCTGGGAAAACTCCCATTTCAATGGATTTGTGTGTAAATCACAGCTGCTGTGGGATCTCCAAGGTTTTCTGCTCCCCTTCCTGCTTGCTACAACAGTTTTTTAGAGATGATCATTCCTGACTTGGCCTGCCAGGCTCTGTCACGTGGAGCAGCTCCTTTCCTCCCACTGCCAGGCTGCACCTCTCACACCCCTTCTGGCTGTAGATGCTTTCAGGACTCCCCAAAGGCCTCTCCACTCTGTCAGGAAACGAGTGAGCATCTCTCTCTATCTGTACAAGATGCTGGGTTTTACACTTTTCTTTTTAAGTTCTGGAACGAAGGAAGGTGTTGTCTGGAGAAAAGCACCCACTGCTGTCTGCCAGGTCTTGAGGAGCATCAGCTTAACATGGACTTTGGTTTAAAGAGTGTTCAAAGTTCATGATAACCATGAAATCACTGCTGGCAGCTTTGCAGAGGTTGTTTCAGTCCTGCAAAGATATTTAACACAGATGAGCCAATTAAAAGTCTGAGCTGGCTGATTTCATTGGATGCAAATGCTTCAAAAACTCTGGGTGATCCTGGGTGCTGGCAGGGAAAGAAAGGAATTTCTTCCCAGGAAACACAACTGGAAATCGGGAACAGAGCTGAGCAATCCTTTGGAGTCAGACTGAATTGGGATTTCAGCCATGTTGGTAGCACGAAGGAAAGTAAAGTTTGTCATATTCTTTCCAAAAATAGAGAGCACACCCTGGCACTGTCATGGGATCTTCATTTGGTGGCAGAGACTTGAGTCCCTCCCTGTGATCTCCTGGGGTCCCCAGTGCAGAGTTTCAGGTGTTTAGTGCTCAGACATGTCCTTGGGTGCCACATCCAGAGGGGTTCTGAACAATTCCAGGGATGGTGAATCCTTATGTGAGAATGCTCAGGCAGTGGCTTCTCCTTTAACAACAACAACTGCAACTATTATTATTACATCAATAATATTAGTAGTATTAATGCCTGGAAAGGCTGACCTGGGAACAAAGACCGGGCAGAATAAAAGGATAAAAGGGATTTATTGAAAGGATCCAGCCTGGGCAGGGCAGGAACCCCTTGGGGCTGCACCCAAGGCAAACCCACAGATGGGCACAAAATGGATCCTGGGCACGAGGCCTCACACTTTGATAGGTTTGGGTCCATCAGCAGATTGGAGTGAATTGTCCAGTTACAGCTCCAGCTGATGAAGCTCCATCCTCCTTGTTCCCTCTCTTCCTTCACTGCTGTTTCCACTCTTGGGCCTCCAATTTGTCCTTGGTGCCCAGCTGGAAAGGAATTGTTTTGTCTCCCTGCTCTGTGCAGAGAGCTCAGCAACCCTGAATATGAAACCCAGAACTGCACACTGAACCAGCACAGAATGTGAAAAATAGAAAAGCTCAAACTTAAGGCATCAGTATTAGTGATATTTTTATGATAATAATGATAATAATAATGATAATAGAAATTACAAGGAGAGGGAGAAAGAGTAACAAAATCCAAGAGAAACAAGAGGTGCCCAACACAATTCTCAGCAGGCACTGACCGATCCCAGCCCATCTCCCAGCCACAGCTGGTGCCTGCCAGCCAGTCCCCCCAGTTTGCATGCTGGGCATGTTGTTCTGGGGTGTGGGAGATCCCTCCCAGCCAGTTTGTGTCAGTGGGTGTCCTTTCAGTCAGCCTTGCAGGAATCCAAAGCTGTGGCATCACCCATCAATCCTGTGAGATGCCAGCTTGGGAAGCTCTGAGAGGCCCCTCATCACCACCCACCCCACACCCCAAATCACAGACACCCTTGGACTTCAGGGCTGTGCTGGTGGCTGCAGTGCCCTGGAGTGGGTGTGAGGCCCTGGAGCCTATAAATACACTCTGGCAGTTTATTCCATATCAGAGCCCTTTGATTTACTCAGGAAATAAAGTATCTCCTCCTGCTCCATTCAAATGTTATATACAGATTTAATCACAAGCCCCATGATACTTCACATTACTCACAAAGATGAGCTTTTGTACTTCTCATTCCTTCCCTTCCCTGTTTTTTTTTTCTTGAAGTACCCATATGATTAAACTAAAAAAAAAACCCTACCCCACCCCCCCCCAAACTTAAATAAAAGGCAGCAGCCAAATACAGGGCCACAAAACAATATTTTTCTTTTAAGAATCTTATTTTTTAGACATGATCTGGGGGACTCACCTCAATTGCTGAGTGCTTGGGACTGCTTGTGCATGAGGAGACACGCTCTGCAACTGGCATAGAGAACATTCTAATAGAGGATTGAATACCACCAGTGATTCAACAATGCAGTAACAAAAATTGCAGTGCCTGCTGGGGGGAAAAATGGGCAAAACAATCAGGAAGGGAGCAAAATCAAGACCTGAATTCAATTTAGGAGAAGAATGGGGTCCCCTGGAAGCAATAAAAGCTTAGGAAAAGGAGTGGAGAAAGAGGAGGTAAGGAGAAGGTTGAAATAAAGATTTGAAA
This sequence comes from Phainopepla nitens, assembly GCA_013400175.1. NCBI lineage: Eukaryota > Metazoa > Chordata > Aves > Passeriformes > Bombycillidae > Phainopepla > Phainopepla nitens. The sequence continues at coordinate 67,823 of VXBQ01006240.1, read as the reverse complement.
GGGTCACACCTTTCTAAAGATACTGATCTAAAGCACCAGAGCTTTTTCAGGGTTGAACTTCTGAACTTTCCGAGGTGCCAGAGGACTCATTCCCTTCCCTGGGCTCCAGCACCCTCCTCTCCAGCCCTTCCTCACTGGTGACTCCCCAAAAGGAGCAGATCTGTCCCCAGGAGAGCCCTGTGGAGGGAGCAGAAGGAAAAACAGGTGCAGCTCACAGCTCTTCAGCCCTGACTGCTCCAGCAGCTGCAGACTGAGCTGCTCCTGCTGCAGACACACACAGCCTGTTCTCACACATCTCCTGAGAGCCTGGGGCATCCTGGGTGCATGAGGCACAGCCCCAGGAAAAGTTCTCCTCTGCCTCTATGGAGGTGTTGGCAGAATGGAGAGACTGAGGGAGGATGTTGAGAAATGCCTCAACTGTTTTCCAATATATTTTCTAGAATCACAGAATCCCAGACTGGTTGGGGCTGGAGGAAACCTTAAAGCCCACCTTGTTCCACACCTTCCCCTGTCCCAGGTGCTCCCAGCCCCAGTGTCCAGCCTGGCCTTGGGCACTGCCAGGGATCCAGGGACAGCCACAGCTGCTCTGGGCACCCTGTGCCAGGGCCTGCCCACCCTGCCAGGGAACAATTCCTGCCCAAAATCCCATTTATCCCTGCCCCTGGCAGTGGGAAGCCATTCCTCCTTTTTATGGCACTCCAGGTTCTCACAAATCGATTGAGGTGTCCATCACCCTCAGCTGCCCTGTGCTGACCTGGAGATGAGCTTTGAGCTCACAACCATCCTGTGAAAAAGGAGCATTAAACTATCACAGCACCCCTCAGCAAAGGCACTGCAGGAACAAAATACTGATTTAGCAACAAATATGCCCAAAAATCCCCCGTAGAAATGACACCAAACTTGGGCTGGGATGGTTTAAATCTCTTCCCTGGCTTCCCTGGAACCATGGACAGATCCCACCTCAAACCCCCAGGGAGCAGAACAGAGGGAAAAGCCTCAGTGGCAGCCTCTGGGCTGGCAAAGGTGCCTGGTTAGAAGATGGCCACGCCACAGAGCCAGGTTCAAGGTATGAAAAAGAGGCGAGGATTTCAAACTTTGCTCATAGATATTCTTCAAGTGGTGTTTAATACCACTCCTTTTGTTTGTTTTGACAATGGATCTTATCTTTTGGTAAGGGCTGTGTTCAGGACTATTATTAACCTCTATAAAAGCCTCACAGTCTTTCTTTCCACTTGTTCAGCACACCAAAGTGGCATAGCAAATTTAATCGAAGAACGCAGCTCCAGGGAGAGCCTTTGGAGACTCTCCCCTTTTTCATAATGCCGTTATCTCCCTTTCCTTGTGTTGGGGATGCATAAAAATCACAAAAAAGTCATTCTGAGTATATTCTTCCTGATAATTATTGTCAGACTCCGAGATAAGTACCCTACGTGATGTAATGTGTGTTAGACCCGGCTCTCTGAATGCAAATCCTGCAACCTTCCAGGCCCAAACAATGGGCGCCCTAAACACCAGGGCCTGGTATTTTGCCACAGACAAGAGAGAGCTTTGATTTTTTGTGTTTCGATAAGGCACAATCTGGGTGCCTTTATCTCAGCTGTTATATTTAAAGATGACATTCTAGCCTTGCAGCCTCGCCTATTGTCTTGACCCTGATTATCTCCAAATGTTGTTGTTTAGTCAAACTCGCCGCTTTAATGAAAGGCCTGCTCCCAATTTAAGGAAAATTATTTAAATGCAGAGTATCCTATACACTGCGGTTTCCAAAAGAACTAGGCGGTTAATCAAAAGTTAATTGTATAATTCTCATGCAGATTAGGGCCTCTTGCAAATGAATCCCAGGTTGTGATTATTAAAAAAAGGGAAAGTGCTGGAGTAATGCACAAGGGTCTTCAGTGTGGTAAACAATCAGCTAAGGTTTAATTTGTGGTAAACAAAGTGCTGATACACCAGGGGTCTCCAAAGGAGACAAAAAGGTGAAAATAAATTAAAAAACAACATACAGATATGATCTTTTTGTTTTTTAGGCATCTTTCAAAAACACGGGCTAAATGAACAAAAAGTAACCCATTAATATTTACTGGCAGCATCCTGGCAATATGCAAATGAGAGCAGCCCCATAATTACGCTGCAGCCCTTGGACAGGGATCCTGCTCACGCAGAGTCACTGCCACCACCTCCCATCACCACCTCTGTGCTGCCCCCCTGGAAAATAAACGGCTCTAATGAACACTTTGATTAATCACAAACTGCTGCTCCCCATGCCAGCCAACAACCTTGGCAGAAAAGGGCACCCGAGGCAGGGTCAAAGCTTATCTGTGTGATTTGGAGTTATCTGAGGGAAGGAATACACCAGGAGTGATGTTTCCATGCCCAAAAAAGTCATGGTTCAGCTGAAAAAAAAATATAAAATAAAGAGGAGGCGGCGTTCCTATGGAGCTCAGGCTGGAGAACCAGCTCCAGGTTTTTAACCAAAAACCCCAAAAACTGAGTTTTCTTACCTCCCAAGGGGAAAAATATTTCTGTTATCAAACTTTCAGAAGAAGTTCCTGACCCAGATTGTGGCCAGGATGGAAGATGAGCAGGGTTAAAGGCAGCTCTCTGGTGATCCTTCAAACTGGAACCCAGAGTGAGAGCCTTGGGTTGTGCTGGGATGTGAGTGAAGCTCAGGGCTGGTGAAGAGATGTGGTGCCAGTCGATACTGAAAGCCTTTCCTATAGGAATGGTGAAAATCACACCGACTGGGCTGTTTTCTTTGGTTGTAGCTGCTTGTGGTGAGCAGCAGGAGTGACAGGAGCACAGTCAGTGGAAGGTCACTGTGACTGCAGAGCTCCCTGCTGCCACGTGGGATGCAGGACTGGAAATTCCTGTCTGCCTGCCCAGGAAAAACCTGTTAGCAGCTTATTTATTTCCTGATGACAACGTGCTTGGTCCTGGATGAAACAAACAAAAAAAAAAATAGAAAAAAAAATTTGACAGCAAGACAGGAGCTCCACCCTGGGGTGTTGGTGCTTGGTACTCACCTTCCTGCTTTTCTCCTTCTTAAGGGAATCTGAGTTGTAACTTCCTTCTCCCATGAAAAGATTTATCCTTTAAATTTAAATTAAGAGCAGGATCTTCAGCCAGGTGTGGGTGATTCAAGGAAAACTTTGTAGCTGGCCACACTTGGGCAGGCAGAGCCGGGCTGGATGGGATATTGGGAATTAGGAATTCCTGGCTGGGATGGAATTCCCAGAGCAGCTGGGGCTGCCCCTGGATCCCTGGCAGTGCCCAAAGCCAGGCTTGGAGCAGCCTGGGACAGTGGGAGGTGTCCCTGCCATGGCAGGAGTGGCACTGGGTGGGATTTAATGTCCTTTCCCACCCAAACCATCCCAGGATTCCAGGGTTCCGTAATTTTACACGTAAATGTGCATATTAAACCAAAACAATAATACAAAACAATAAAAGCAGATTTTCAGGGGGAACCAAGTGGCCACTGTCAGATCCACCATGAGGACTTGGCAAAACTGGCTCAAGCTGACCTGGAATTTGGCTCAGTTTCTGAAGGCATGAAATGAAACGTGGGAGAAGGGATGGAAACAGGGACCAGCTGCAAGTCTCTGTCACCCTGCACTGTCAGAAACCCCAGTTTCAAAAGGAAATGAACAAACAACATCCCTAAATACTCGGAAATAGAAAAAAATTGGAATAATCTGCCACTTCCTAGGGTTTAACAGTAACTATTGTGATATTTTAGAGGGATTATTTGTGTAAAAGATGACCACCAAAGCATCCCAGCCTCGACAGTGTGAGCCATCACCTGGAGGTGAAGGGAATGCTATTTGACACTAATTAGGAATTAAGGGTAATTGAGGACACTCATGTTTATTTGCCATTAGCTGAAAAAAAATTACTAAGAATTAGCAAATTTGTCTCTAAAGGATGGTGGGTTTGTTCATTTTCACTTTGTTATCATTCTTACTTAGAACATTTTGTTTCAAAGGAAAAGGAGAGGAAATGTTGCCTTAGAAATAAAAACCTAGGAGTTTAATTATTATATATTTATTTAAGTATAATTATTTATTATGTATTTAATAATTATTATATAATTATGGTATGATTATTTAATTATTGTGAATCAATTATGATGAATTAATTTTGAATTATTATTCTTTATTCAAATATTGTATGTTTGAATTAAATTATTATTATTTTAATTCTTTTTATTGGGGTTTTTGTTTGTTTGTTTGGGTTTTTTTACAGGGGTTTGCTCTGTGCTCCCAAGAGCAGAAACAAGAGAATTTCCCTGAAAAAGCTGAAACCTGGAGCGCTGAGAGCAGCTCCTGGGGCAGAGCAGCAGCCTCGGGGTCATGCCAGGGGGAGTTTTACAGGATCAGGGAATATCACCCCATTTCTGCACTATCCATTTCTCCAGCCATGCCCAGAGTTTGGAATTACTGTTTCTTTTAAAACAGGAACCCCCAGAAGAGCAGAGAGCTTTCAGCTGCACTGCCCGGGGTGCAGGTGAGGGCAACGTTGACTTTTGCCCCATTTCAATCAGCCCATGGCAGATCCCAAATAAATCTTACATCAGAGCCAGGCTTTGGGAACTAAATTGTTCAGTAATATGCATTTTCGATCAAAACACGGGGGAGGCTTTAAAAATTTACTGCGCATAAATAAAATATTTGATCGCTCCAATTCCTATTTTCCAAACCCTCACAGACACTTCATACTAATATTGACATTAAACTTCAATATTGATGTAGGGATGAGAAAACAGAACTGCTATAAATACTTGAACAGGATGCAGGAGGAAGTTTTGACAAAAATAGGGGCTTTCCAAGAGGTTCTTGGGATTATTTCTCCTGTTGGGAGATACAGATAGGCCCAGGAGGCTGCTCCACACCTGGGCAGGGGTTACAAGAGCCAGGTGGGCTTCCTCTGTCATGGAATTATGGAATGGTTTGGGATGAAGGGAGGTTAAAGATCATTGCTGCCATGGCAGGGACACCTTCCATCATCCCAGGCTGCTCCCAGTCCCAGCGTCCAACCTTTGGCACTGCCAGGGATCCAGGGGCAGCCCCAGCTGCTCTGGGAATTCCATCCCAGCCCCTCCCCACCCTCCCAGGGCACAATTCCTGCCCAAAATCCTATCTAAATTTACCCATTTTCAGCTCAAAGCCATTCCCTGTGTCCTGTCTCTCCATCCCTTGTCCCCAGTCCCTCTCCAGCTCTCCTGGAGCCCCTTCAGGCCCTGCAAGGGGCTCTGAGCTCTCCCTGGAGCTTCTCCTCTCCAGGTGAGCCCCTCCAGCTCTCTCAGCCTGTCCCAGGACAGAGATATCCCAGCCCTGGAGCAGCTCCAGGTTTCCTCCAGCAGCTTCACACCCCATTTTGGTGCCCATGTCCCAGCCTGTCTCTCTGAGCACCTTCTTCAGCTTTCATAGCCCAAAGCAACAAAAGCCTCATCTGGAGACCAACCTCAGGCTTCATGAAATATTTGCAGAAGCCCCCCAGAACTAGGAAAGCTCCTGCCTTGCAGAGTCTTGGTGCTTCCCAGCTCGAGGTGGGAGTGGAGAATTGCTCCAGAGGCTCCCTGGCCACCACTCTGGGGCTGCAGCCTTGCCCTCAGTGCCAGCCCTCTGAGCAGGGGAACGTTGTCACCCTCTGGGGATCCGTCCACACCGTGCCCTCGCTCACCAGGTGAGCTGAGAAACCTCCTGGAAGCCACAATTCTCCATAAAACACATCAGCTGCCTCAACACGACAAATGAAACCACAGTCTGCACGGCAAGAACACGACAAATTTTGAAGTTTCTTCGAAAAAAATGCAACTGAAGAATGCACAGTTATTTCATTCTAGGCATGGTCTGTTTTTGCTGTGGAGGAAAAAGCAGATCACCAGAACCAACATCAAAAATAGCATCTAATCTACTTTAAAAGTAGTAAAAATTGCAAATGATTAGAGCCAGATTGCCCAGGAATCGTTAGAGAAATCAATATCCAGCACCAGTGAAGAGTCTACAAAATACCAGATGGTCACTAGTAAAATCCAGAACATGAGAATTCAAATACTGCCTGTAAAGCGAAAAAAAAAAAAAAACAACTGATGAGTGTGAATTTTCCTTGGGGGAAGACAAAACTGATCAAAATTAAATTTGGCAATTTCGTGATGAGCTTGTTTTGTTAATCAATACCTGGGCAGAAGGGCCAGGCTGTGGGCAGAGCACGGGCCCTGGCTGGCAGGATCCCAGTGGGAATGGCCAAGGCTCTGCTCCTGAAAATCACACCAAGGGCTCCTCCTGCCTCCACGTGACTGCAGAGACACAGGCCTGAGCTAAAGAGATGGAACTGAGGAATTGATGAATTCCTCAAAATTTGAGAGAGGGGGAAAGGGGAAAGGAAAGGGGAAAGGAAAGGGGAAAGGNGAAAAAGAAAAAGAAAAAGAAAAAGAAAAAGAAAAAGAAAAAGAAAAAGAAAAAGAAAAAGAAAAAGAAAAAGAAAAAGAAAAAGAAAAAGAAAAAGAAAAAGAAAAAGAAAAAGAAAAAGAAAAAGAAAAAGAAAAAGAAAAAGAAAAAGAAAAAGAAAAAGAAAAAGAAAAAGAAAAAGAAAAAGAAAAAGAAAAAGAAAAAGAAAAAGAAAAAGAAAAAGAAAAAGAAAAAGAAAAAGAAAAAGAAAAAGAAAAAGAAAAAGAAAAAGAAAAAGAAAAAGAAAAAGAAAAAGAAAAAGAAAAAGAAAAAGAAAAAGAAAAAGAAAAAGAAAAAGAAAAAGAAAAAGAAAAAGAAAAAGAAAAAGAAAAAGAAAAAGAAAAAGAAAAAGAAAAAGAAAAAGAAAAAGAAAAAGAAAAAGAAAAAGAAAAAGAAAAAGAAAAAGAAAAAGAAAAAGAAAAAGAAAAAGAAAAAGAAAAAGAAAAAGAAAAAGAAAAAGAAAAAGAAAAAGAAAAAGAAAAAGAAAAAGAAAAAGAAAAAGAAAAAGAAAAAGAAAAAGAAAAAGAAAAGAAAAAGAAAAGGAAGCCCTGAGGTTGGAAAACCCTCCCAGTCCATCGAGTCCAAGCTGTGTCCAATCCCCACCTTGTTGTCCCCAGCCCAGAGCCACCTCCAGGAATTCCTTGGACACCTCCAGGGGGGGGGACTCCAAACCTCTCTGGGCAGCCCCTGCCAAGGCCTCACCACCCTTTCTGTGCCAGAATCCTGGCTGGGGTCCCTCCTGTAATTTAAATTGTAGGAGGATTTTATAATGGAAGCAGATTTTTGGCTCCATGAAGAGGAGATCACATACAAACAGCATCAGTTTGGAGGAATTTTTGGTTGGTTTTGTTTGTACCTGGATATCAACTGGAGGGATCTGAACCAGCCAAAATTGCTGTTATTTCAGCTAAGGAATAATTTCTCTTACCTGGAAATTCAGAGCTGGACAAAGGAAGAAATGCCAAGCACGCTCCCAATACCAATTGGGCTGATCCATGAAGAAGTGAGATCATTTTCATGCTCTTAAATTTCTGTCAGGTTTTAAGGCACTGAGGTCATCAACTGCACATTTCCCTGCTCTTGGCTTAAGTGCAGAAAAGATGCAGAGGCATTAATTAAGAAATTTATCCTCCTCCATGATTCAGTCAGAGAAACAGTCCCTGGCTGCACTTGTGAATGTCAGGACTGTAGAGAACCAGGTTGGACAGCAAATATAAACTGAAATTAGAAAGCATGCAAGGGTAAATATTTTGAAGAAGAGCTTGCTTTGGGCTGTATTTTATCTCTCTCATCTATTGGACACCAGATCAGGATTTCTGCTATTGCAACAAAACTTGAAATACTTTAAAGCTGATGGTAAACGGATGTGGCTGTGCAGCTTCAATACAGCACAACAACCTACAGAGGGGCCGTATTTCATCTTTAATTCATTTAAAATCAAGCGGCTGCATGACATCACTCTGACATTCCCTAAGATAGCAGCAGCCAGCTGATGTCACACACATTCTAAGGAAATATGTCAAAACATATTAGCTCATATTTTCATCTGGACAGCTATCAAATGAAGTCAACAGAAAACAAACCCTGCTGAAAGCAAACATTTCCATTTTCACAGTCTCGAAAGGGACAGAACAAATTATTTATAACACTGCGGTTTTTGCACTCAGGCAAGACCTTTCTCTTCAGACTTTAGGAAAAAGAAAACAAGGAGAGCATGAAAAGCCAGCTTATTTTCAAGGCTGCACTAATTCCAGTTTCGCAGGTGTACAAACCAGCACTCCCAGAAGACTGAGACTCATAATTCAGCCTGGAAGTGGGCTAAGCACCACTTGTTTAAATGTGTAAATTGTGAGGGCTTGGGAAAAAACAACAGATTCCTTTTTTTGGTGCTTATTTTCCCAGAGCTGCTGTTTCCATCCCTCTTTTCCCACAGGGAATCACGCACACAAACGCTGGCTCATCTCAGATTTGCATTTCACCCAAGCCTAAGGGGCAGAAGGCCTCTGTGAGCTGGAGAGACTCACTGAGAAGCTCTGATCCTCTGTCACACAGCTTAGTGAAGCTGGGAATAATAAATTCCACTTTTTTTTTCCATATTGTTGACTCATTTGTCTGTGGTGGGGCATCCCTGCAGCCCTCCTCGGCCACTCTGTGATCTCAGAAATGCCCCTTAGGCTTGGCCTTGATAAACAGCACTTGAATTAAGCTCTGACTTACCAGAAACACCATTTGTTCCCAGGAGTTTGGGCTGTTAGGAATTCCCCTTGGAAACTTCTTTTTTTTTTTTTTTTTTTTTTTGCCTGAATAACTCAAATGGAACATTATTTTTATCCTGAAACTTTCCAAGAAAGCCACCCACCTGAGCTGTGGCCAGGATAGAAGATTATGAGGACTGCATTCAACTCTCTTGCGACCCTGTAAAAGCTCCTATAGCAAAAATTCCTGTCTGGGGGAATTTTCTGTTCCCCAAAAAATTTTGGGGGAAAATGGTTAAAAAATGTTGAAGTGTTTTGTGGGGCTGCCCGAATAAACCTTTCGGGATTTGATGTGCTTTGTGGGCAAAGCTGGGAGCCCTCGGGTGGAAACGTGGAGTTCCACCGGGCTGCTGGGGATACAAATAAAATGTCAAAGAATGCGGGATGAATCAGAAGAATTTATCAACCTTTTAGAGACGCGAATCCAGCCTAAAATTCCTCCTGAAAAAGCAGCACCCTGCGGCAACAGCGGCACTTAGAGACTGAGAGGATTTTGGAAGAAAAGCATCACTGGAAGAACTCATTCCCCTGATAATTCCCCAGTGCGGCCGGTAAAAAAAGGCACCCGGGCGGTGGCGTTTTACACTTAATTACCAACAATTAAATGCGAATTCTGCGCCTTTAACTGCTGCGCTTGCAAGCATTGCCCAGGTGCTGACACTGATCCAGGAGCTGCTCTGGATGTTTGGGACAAATTTCCTGATCTCCCACTGCCTCCAGAGTATATTATATATTGTATATTATATATTGTATATTATATATTGTATATTATATATTGTATATTATATATTGTATATTATATATTGTATATTATATATTGTATATTATATATTGTATCTTGTATCTAATATAATATACATTATATATTATATATATTTTACATACATCATATATAAATATGTATATAACATATATTATAGTATATTATATATTATCTCATCTATACCAGAATACTGTCCCAGTATAGATGAGATAATATATAAGAATATATCCTCACTGCAGGAGATTCCCACTAAAAAGATACGGGAAGCATTACACGACGCAGAAGTTGAAATTCCACCTGAAAAGTGTCAAGGATGAAGAAAAGAAGCGAAATCTTTGGGTATTTGGTGCATCACAGGTAGCACGGGAGGTTCGAGAGACACTTGATGAAATATAGAACAAATAAAGCTGCCCCAATCAAAGAAAGAATTACAACAATCAACGAGAATTGCAGATTTTTCTGTCATTTCTCACCCACTTGGCACGCTTTACAAAAGGTGGTAAAGTGGGGAACTCCAACAGGAAGAGGCAGTCAAACCCCGGATAACGGGAATTACAACTTCCGAGAGGAAGATAAGGAAAAACATTTTCAAATTCCAAGCTCTATTTCCAAGCTGCAATGAAAAAGCCAGGACATTCTCTCAGAGATGTACATTTACACGCGATTTTGGTAATTTCTCCATAATCAACCGCTACAAAATCTGCTTAGATGTGATACTTAGGAACAGAAAATTTCTAAGATCTTACAGCTGAACTAAATTATAAAGGTAAAACCATTGATGAACACCCTATCTTTCATTTTGGGTAATCAACGACTTTTTAATTTTTTAAGTCTAATTCTCATTTAGCTCAATGTGATTTTTTTTTAATTGAAAGTGCTCTTTGAAACACAAATAATAAGTTTTTAAAAATTTACACTTGGTACAGACACTCATAGACAACAACTCTGTTTAAATGTTTACAGAAATGGAGCTTGCAGATAAAGTAAATGGATCAAAAATTAAGTTCTGGCCACAGAAAGTGCCACAGTTCATTTTTGGCTTTGAGCAAGCACCAAATGCACCTCCCTGGAGAAAGAGAGTCACCATGGATTTTTCCAGTTTTTCTTTATTTTCACAAACTCGAGTTTGTGAACTATTTATGTTAAACTCGTCACATTTTTTATAAAATATAGTAACTCCCCATGCACAGCAGCCACTTTTCAATACTCTGACTTGATTATCAAATTTGGTTGTTTTTTGTTTTTGTTTTTTTTTTTTTTTTTGAATAGCAAACGATGCACAGTTTGCAACAGTGACAATACTCAATTGTGGTGGTGGAGGGTTGATCCTGACTGGTGCCACCAAATTCACTCCATCATTCCCCTCCTCAGCTGGGCAGGGGAGAGAAAATATAACCAAAATCTCAAGGGTCAAGATAAGGACAGGCAGAGATGACTCACCCCACATCCTCATGGGCAAAACAGCTTCGACTTGGGGAAATGAATTTCATTTATCACCAGTCAAATCAGAGCAGGATAATGAGAAATACAACCCAAACCTTAAAACACCTTCCCCCCTCACCCCTGTCTCGCACCTGGCTCAGTTCCCTGCCCATTTTCCTCCCTCCCCACTCCCAGAAGCACAGGGCAATGGGGCTGTGCTCAGTTTGTCCCCTCAAACCCTTCCCCTCCAGCCTGGCTCCCCTGCCATGGCTGCCGGGGACTCTGGCACCTGGAGCAGCTCCTGCCCCTCCTTCCCCACTGCCCTGGGGGCTGCAGAGCTGCTCCTCCTCCACATCCTCACCCCCTGTCCCCCTGAAGCTGTGCAGGAGTTTTTATCCCCTTTCTAACCCCGTTATCCCAGAGCTGCTGCCACCATCTCGGCTGGGACCAGCAGTGGCTCCACCCTGGAGCTATTTATCAAGGTGCTGCTGGGTTATAAAGGTGGGAAACACCTGATCAGAAATGCATTTTATCAGGAAAAAACATTCCTGTTTACATTTGTCCCTGTGCTGGAGGAACTCCTTGTCCTGTACAGAATTAGGGGCCTAGAGCCCGAATTGGCTCTGTGGGAAATGGGGAAAAATTCCATCAGCTTCTCCCAAAAAACACCCCCACTACCAAAACCTTGTCAAGCAAACCCAAAACACTTGTAGGGAATGAATTCTCTTGAAATGAATGAGCTACTGTGATCCTGAAGATCCGCAGGGAGATCAGGTGATGAGAATTCTTCTGGGGAATTGGAGGTATCAAATCCACATCCTGGCTGCAGGATCTGCAGGAGATCAGTTTATGGGAATTGTTCTGGGGAATTGGATGTATCAAACCCACATCCTGGCAGCAAACTGGAAAATTTGTTCCCCCTTTTCTCCTCATGGTATCCCAGGGAGAGCACCCACAGGCTGTGATCCCAAGGATCCACAGGGAGATCACTTTATGGGAATTCTTCTGGGGAATTGGATGTATCAAACCCACATCTCGGCAGCAGGATCCACAGGAGATCAGTTTATGGGAATTCTTCTGGGGAATTGGATGTGTCAAACCCACATCCTGGCAGCAAATTGGAAAATTTGCTCCCTCCTTTTCTCCTGGTGGTGTCTCAGGGAAAGCACCACAGGCTGTGATCCCCAGGAACTGCAGGAGGTCAGGTGATGGGAATTCTCCTGGGAATATTTCCTGAACCACCCCAGCTACCAAACCTACACAGAACTTCTGCATTTCCAGTTGTGCCTTATGACACTCACAGCTGGCAGGAAACATTTCTTATTTTCTTCCAAGGATATTTTAACTGAAAGAAATAACAGGAAAAGGGGAAAAAAGTTGATATTGTTTGCAGGCTGCTCCCAGTGAGCCCGGGACTTGGGGAGAAAAGAAAGCAGCTGCAGCCTGGTTTTTATCTATTTGGGTTTCATTAATGTGACAATGCCTGGAACAACCAAGGGCTTCTTGGCCAAAAGGGAAAGCTGTGAGTCCCTCAGAAAAATCAGATCCAACAATTTTCCAAGAAGCTCAAAATCCTCTCACAAATATTTAAATTCACATTTAACTGCTTCAGCTTTTCTGAAGACAAATCCATTCATTTAAACAAAAAAAAAATGGATACATATAATTCATACCAAATAAATAATAATAATTCATACCAAATAATTCATACCAAATTCTTGAAATCCTCCATCCCATTACACTATCTTAAAAAATATTTGTATCTGTGCACGGAACAGATTTTTTTACCTGACAAGAGTAAAAGCTTCCATAATTAATTGTAGAAGTCTGTTTTGTGTGCCATCCATACAAATCCCAGATTCAACTACAGGCATTTTAAATTAGTTCCTTAAAAGCACAGGTGAAACAAAGCCACCTCGATATTTCCAAAGCAAAACCATTTTTCTTTAAAAATAATTATTAATTATGAAAATGATTATTAAAGGTGTGATTCCATTTCTGCCCAGACTGAGCACCTGAGTGCTGGGTGTCTCCTGACACCAAATCCATGGGAATCCAAGTGGGAAATGTCAGGAGAAAACAGGAATAAAGTCTAAAAAATGGTCACGGAGTAATATTTGTTATTAAAATTAAAATAAAACAGAATAAAATAAAGTAAAATAGAATAGACTAAAATATAATGAAGTAAAATGAAATGCTTCTTTACATTCTGGGTAACCAGTTAAAAACAAACTTTGCAGTGGGCAATGAGAGTGTGAAGCATCTTGTTTTTCCACCACAAACCTCTTCTCTGAGCAGTGAAGCCCCCAGTTCTGCACAGGACAAGGAGTTCCTCCAGCACAAGGGGTAAATAAAACCAGGAATGTTTTTTCCTGATAAAATGCATTTCTGATCAGGTGTTTCCCACCTTTACAGCCCAGCAGCACCTTGAGAAATAGCAATAAATTGATATTCAGTCCTCAGCAACAACCTGCCTCGCTGCCAGAGTCCATGACGGATTTAAATACGCATATTTTGAGCAGACTATTAAAAACAACCTTTTTTAAAATTTTTTTTTTTTGCCTTCTCCAGTTTCTCCTGCTAATTGCCAGAGCTGAGGAATCAGCCAGAGCTGGGGAGGCTGTTCCATGGCAGCACATTGCAGCCCTGCCCTCCTGCATCCCTGCAACTGCAGCCCTTGCCCTCTCCTGAGCAGCCACGCTAAATTGGGTAGTGCTCCTGGAAGCGAACAAATTGGGACTAGAAAAAGACCCCAAAGCTCATTTTCAATTTTGTTCTGAGCTCCTGTTTGAACTGGAGTCGTTAGGAAAGCAATAAATAGGCCAGGGCCATGGGGGAACAGCTCTTGATGTACATTTGGGTCAGGGGCTACCACTAGGATTTCTTTAGGAAGAGATTCCATTAAAAAAAAAAAAATCCCAACCATGAAAAAGTTTTGTGTGGAGTGTTTTTGGGAAGTCATGAATACAACAATAACAATTAGCACTGCTAAACAGAGCTGGATGAGATTTAGAACCAAGTTTATTTTACCCTGTCACTTCTACATGGTAATTTTACTTCCCCAAATGTCTCAGCTTGCAATTTGAAACAGGCATTCTACACACTTATGATTAATTACTATGCAAAGATATTAACTGAAGCAATCTGTGCACTTAAACTTATTTTTTAGTGAATTCTCTAGTTTAGCAATATTAGACATCTATAAAATTAATATTTTAATATTAGATGTATTGACTTTATATTAATAGAACTAATTTAATATAAATCTTGTTAGGAATAAATCAACAATAAAAAAAAAAATCAGTCTTTATCATTCTTATATAGATCCTTAAACTGCATTCAGTGTTTTATTAGCCAAGTTTACGAGTAAATAAACAAAATAACAAATCTCTCTGCCTTTTTTTAGTTCTCCTGTCTTGCCCTTTAGATGAACATGCAGACTGAAATTTAGATGGGTTTTTAAATGGAGATTATTCATCTTTTGGATTTTAGTTGGGCTTTTAATGAAGTTTGCTCTGCTTTTCTCACACATGGGCTGTAAATTTATATTAAAATGGGCAAGGCATAACAAAGAGGAGAGATTTAGATGGGATATTGGACAGGAATTGTTCCCTGGGAGTGTGGAGAGGAGCTGGGATGGAATTCCCAGAGCAGCTGTGGCTGCCCCTGGATCCCTGGCAGTGCCCAAGGCCAGGCTGGACACTGGGACAGTGGGAGGTGTCCCTGCCACGGCAGGGGTGACACTGGGTGGGATTTAAGGTCCCTTCCATCCCAAATTTGGGATTCTATGAAGAATTTATTCCTGTCCTGGACTGGAAGCTGGCCAGATTAACCTACAAATACATTCCCTGCCATCAGGGCACGCTGGGGCACCAACTTACCAACCACAGAAATTTCCCTTGCTAAACTTTAACGAAAAATATTTAAAAATATCACCTTGGTACCATCAGCTGCAACCCCTGGAGCATCCAGAGCAAGACTCCAATCTCCTCTTGAGCGGAAGAGTGAAGAGTTGCTCTCAGCACACCCAGGTTGTTTTGTAGGAAACACATTCCATGGATGGATGCTGCAGCAAAGGCCAGGGCTGCTGGTTTCACCCAGGGATCCCCAAAGCTGCTCCAGCCCCCCTGAAGTGGCCAGGAGGGACAGAGGGGAGGAGGCTGGTGCACAGCACCCTTCAAAGATGGGGGGGGCCAAGAAAGGATTTGAGTTTCTCTCTGTCTCCCTGAAAAGGTGAAAAGCCAGAACTTTCTTTCCCAGTTGGGATGGATGCTAATACAGGACAGCTCACAGAACCTTCTGGGCTTCACCTCAGCCCTGGGGCTGTCTGCTTGGACCAATGCCAAAAATCCCACCTGGGCAATTCCTACAAAAGCCTTGAACAAAGGAACCTCGTGGCATTTTTGGGGTGTTTTAGCAGAGAAAAGGATCTCCTTGCTCTGGCATGGCTTTTCCCTGTAGAGTTTGTTACTTTTGTTGTTAATAAACCTTTTTCTGTTTCCAACACTGCCTCAGATGCCATCCTGCTATTTTTATGCCATTGGGAATTGCAGGACAAAACTCAAAAGTGATAAACTCTCTGAGAGCTCCTAACACCTGGCTTGAAGAACATTTTATCAGGTGGCCATGGGCAGCTGGCCAGAGAGACCAAGTGGTCCCTTGGTCAGTTCTTCACCCCCTGTTCCTCTCCTCAGGGCCTGGAGCCCTTCCCTGCCCCAGCCTGAAGCTCCATGGACCTCTCCAAAGTGAGTCCTGCCAGTTATTTTTACAGATAAGTCATAATATTATATATCTTTTTGTTTTAGAGGGGTTCCCTTGCTTCTTTTTTAAGGAATTTTAATGATCATTCAGAATTAGTGGAGCACCTTTCTGATCATTCCTGCCCTGCCTTTTGAAACAACCAAGGGACACTTTGGTATTCTTGGAAATAAATTAATGATTGATTTGATTCATATATCATTATTGATATAATATTATATATAATTAGATATATTTTAATTATAAATATGATATATATATCTAGAATAGATACATATAGATTTATCTAATATTATATAATTATATATGTTTCTATATCTATGTGTATCTCTTCTAGGTATATATATCCATTATATATAATTATATATATCTATGTGTATCTATTCTA
>VXBQ01006240.1:23990-51689 GCA_013400175.1 Phainopepla nitens | reverse complement strand
CTAGATATATATATCTATTATACATAATTATAATATTAGATATATTTTGATTAGATATATATCTATAATAGATACACATATATAATTATATGTATATAATTATATAATATTAGAGATAATATTATTATACATGAATAGTCTAATTGTTGTTCATTTTGATTTTTTTTCATTCCTCCACAGTTGGACACTGTTTATTGTCACTCTGGAGTGAAAGTAAATAATAAAATAGTTCTCATGGAATGAACCATTCAAAGAAATGTCAGAAAAATATAAAAAAGCCAAGAAATATTTACTTTTGTTATTATGAAGACAAGGCCTTTCTTTAAAAATGGAGGAAAAACTTGGAAGGGCCTGCCAATATCTGCTTCAATATTAATTGGAATTAATAGATGAGAATTGTATGAAATATTGTTTGCTGGTTAGAGCAGAAACACTTTGGGAGATCACACCTTTGAATAATTAAGGATGCAAAGAGAAAAATTAAGTTTTTTTAAGTAGTTCTACGCAGTTGTAATGATAAATGACCAAAAGTTTGGATAAGAGGAGAAATGAAGTCGTTGCTGATTGTTATTAGAGTTGTTTTCTGTGACTGAGGTCATGTCAGAACTCCAATAAATTTGATTATTTCAGATGGATCAATCACTGCCCAGAGAGCCTACACCTAAACATTGCACAACTGGCTGCCCACTGTATCTCTTAATGAATTAAATCTCATTATTTCCCCAAATAATTTCTAGTAAAGGCTACTCAGCCAGCAGTATATATAAACTGTATATATATATATAAAGTGTATATATATGTAGCTTATATATAGAGCAAAATTATATATATAAATTTAAATTTTTATAGAAATAAATATCCATTTATTTTCCACAGAATCAAAGAATCGTTAAGGTTGGAAAAGACCTTAAAAATCATCAAGTCCTACCATCAACACCTTGAAATAGTTCCTGAAAAAAAAAGCCTGATTTACACCGAAAAAGACTTTTGTGTCTTCACTTCCTGAGGCAAACTTGTTTCCCCTTCCCTACCTGTTTCTCCCGAGGGAATTGGTCCTTGGAAAACACAAAAAAGGACTGAGAAAAAGGGATTTACTTTCAGAGAAAGTTCTTAGCGTGTACCCAAATGACTTTTCTTTATCCCTGCCTCGTTGTATCATCCCCCTGCTCTGTTATGGACAGGAAAAGGCAATAAAAACCCGATAAAAACCCAACAAAAACCCAATAAATGCGGGGTTTGGGGCTGGAATTTAGCGGGAACACAAAGCAACCCCAGGCTTTGCTTTTCACCCAGCAGCAGCTTTTAACCCCGGGCTGGAAAAGGAGGATGCTCACAAATACAGTGAAGTCATGTATTCAATTTTTGCTCAACTACTGGTGTGAAATTTTAATCAAAAAACAAAACAAAACAAAAAACTAAAAAAAAAACCTAGAGCTCATTCAAAAAAGAAATTAGTGAAGAAAAAAAATGAAAAAAAAATAAAAAAAAACTTTGGTCGTCTCTCATCAGTGAAAACTGATTTAGTTATGCAAATTACTGCTATGAATATTAAACCACTGATGAAAGGTTTTTAATGAAGGGATCTTTTGTTTTGGAAATGCAAGGGTATATGCTTTAATTTCTTGCTAATTTACTGTTCTTTGATAATGTTCGCATTTTCCCCAAAGTGACTGCACTGATGGGTTTAATGCTGTGAATAGAACTACAGGCCAACAATACTGGTTTTGACAAGCCCTCCCCTGTGGAACTCTAGATCATGATTTGCAGCCCCTTATGCACAATTCTATTAGGGTGAATTTTGTCTACAGGGCTTTCCATGAAATGAATTCTCATTTTAATGTTAGCCTCCTGCAGTTTTTAATTTTTAATCTGTAATATGAAATTGCAAATTTTACAAACATCATTTGAAAAAGCCACTAGGACAGAACCGAATGCCAAAGTTTACATATTGCCTAATTAGACTGTTATGAGAAGCAGCTTATCAATGTCAAGCCAAAGATCATCAAAAAATCCAATTACTAATTTGAAAAACACATATATTTATAGGTTCATTTTGTTTAATTTGCATCCGATTAGCTTAATAATTGTTTAAAAATTGTATTAAGGTTAATAATTTGGGTTCAGTTAGCAACACACCTGGGCTTCCCGAGTGGGTACCCCACCAAAAATAAAGCTCTGTGGTGATCTTTTCCAGCAGAAAGCACAGAGAGCCCATTACTCAAATGACAAGGCAATTTTAAATATGAAAAGTTATTAAATCCACTCACAGGCTGCTCTTTTTTCAGCTGTTACTGGTCAGGGTGTGCTCTCCCAAACCTTCCAGGAGGATTCACCTCATTTTACAGCTCTGGATGTCGAGTCCTGTCTCACCAGCCAAGGTCTGCTGCAAGATCCTAATTTCTTTGGATCTTGAGAATTAAAAAATTTGGAATTTGGACTTTTAAAACTTGGCATTAAAGGGGAGCAATGGTGGGCAAGGCAAAGGGGTTTTTCTCTTTAGGGTCAGTTTTAGTGCAAGCTCAGAGCGGACATTTCTAATTACAGCAAGGCACAGGTCTGTGAAATTGGACTTGTGGCTGGACCCAGAGGTCTTCTCCAACCTAAAGGATCCTAGAATTCCATGAATTCCATCGAGTAGGTGCCACATCCAACACTACTTCGGGATTTGGACTCCTGGAAAGGTTCAGCACTCCCGGAAAGGTTCAGCACTCCCGTTCCTCCCTGAATCGTGCTGCTGAGCTCAGCGGTGTCCTGAGGAAACCCAGGAGCTTTCCAAGAGGGAGCTGCTGTGCCTGTGGCCAGAGCTGATCCCACCATCCCAGCACAGCCACGGACAGAGGCTGGGGAAGCTGTGGCCAGGCTGGGAAGGCTGCAGTGGGATGATGGTGTCCACGTTTCTGCTCGCTCAGAAGCCACCTCAGAACTCCTCAGCCCAGAAGCCACCTCAGAACTCCCCAGCCCAACTGTGCCCGGGATTCCCTCATCAAAGCAGGAGTGGGGCTGGGCTGGGCCATCCTCTGCTTTCCTCGAGGCTTTCCCTGTAGGGATTGGGAAGCAGGAGGCAAATCCAGAGGGGAACAACAAGGGGGAGCACCAGGGCGCCCTGGAGGAACAGCTGGCTCTTCAGGATCCTGGGAGGCAGCTCTCCAGATGATCAATTAGCACCTCTGCCCCCTAATTGGCACAGGGTGCACCAACTAATGAACAAGGAGCAGGAGGCACTGGCTGGAAGAGGAGGAAAACCAATCAGGCTAATTGGTGGGCTTGGCTGGGCTGGGATTAATCACACATTTCTAACGGGAGGGCTACAAAGTCATGCCCGCGCCCCAAAAGGCACGGCAGTGCTGATTTGCATGTGTGTAATGAGCTAGATTTTGGTAAACCGACAGGATTCGGCTTCAAAATAGAAAAGCTGGTGGGTTTTCATCTGGTGCAGCCCCTAAAAGTCTCAGCTTTAGTTTTGAACTTCGTTTCAGGCTTGGACTGAGGAGATGCTCTCAGTGGGTTCAGTTAAAATGGATTTGGCCCTTCACTCGCTTCAGGGTGATTTGTGATCTGTCTGACCCTCCTGGAGGGGTTTTCTCATTTCCCATTATTTAAAAATAGGTCATGGAGAGTTTTATGGACAATATTAATTACAAAGTTGAGCAGCACGGTTTTGGTCAGCTGGTGGGATATGTTCCCTCAAAGAAAAACAAGGATTTATGGCAGGGAGTTCTTGGGAGATTCACAGCTGTGATAAACGCTGGTAGGTGGTTGAGAAGAGCCTGGTCTAATCTAATTCAGAGCTCTAATTAGCTGATTTTTAGAAAAATCTGTTTGACCTTCTTGAGGGCAGTGAAAGCTGCATCTTTCCCTTTTGGTACTCACAAATATCGCAATTTTAAAAGCTCCAGAGCTGCAAAACTGAGAGCATGGGCTCCAGATGGAGATGCAGCTCCCTCTGGAAGGAGCAGAGGAGAAAATCAGGAGTTCATTCCACACAGTAGCCACTAAGAGTTCCTTATATTCTTCCATCAAGCAGCCTGGAAAAAACTCTCTAAATTGCACAAAAATCCCAATTTTCATTGCACCACACCAGCACTTTTATCTTGTCCTAGAAAATGTGATCCTCTCACTGAAGGAAGTGATATTAAGGAAATTAAAAAGCTGAATTTTAAATGTAAAAAAGATTCTATAATAATTTCATCCTAACATAACTTACTTTATAATATTTCTATTAAAAAGCTAAATATTAACTTTATATTTATTTTTGAAATAAACTTTTGCTTAGTATTAAATTGAGAAATTTAATTCTAAATTGAGAAATTTAGGAACTTCTACTTTCCTATGTAGGAAAAGGCTGCAAAGCCATGCAGTCCTTTGATCTCCTACCACAAATAGCAAAAAAAGGGAATTTTTCTGGAAATCGCAAGGTTTTTGCTTAATGAAAGAGTTGCAATTTATTGTTTTAAGAAGTTTCTTTTCTGGTGGAACATGAAAACAACTCCAATCCAACAAATTATTGTGTCTGTCCAAGTTGAAACTCAAGTTTAAACTTGAGTTAAACTGGATGAAACTCCTGTTTCAAATATAAATATCAATTTCAAATATCCATCCAATTTTAGGAGGGAACACAAGCCACAGGGAACTTTCTGGCAACATTTTTTGTATTTTTAATATCAGAAGTTTTAAAATGCAGTAACTTTATTGAGATAATTCTAATAGCAGCACTAAAACCAGTGTTAAAAACACTGATTTGTTGCCAGTGTTTCCTCCCTGATACACACAGACACAGGAATATTCAGGAAAATTCTAAAATATTTTGATTTCTTCTGGCTTCGGCTAAAAATATTTCCTGGGCAAGGTGATCAAGAATAATGCTGCTCAAAATCATGGATATTGAAGCACTTCTTTTTTTTTTTTAGTTTTATGGGTTTTAGTTTAGGGTTTTATGGTATCCCTACTCTTAATTCCAAATTCTGACTGCAGCTTTCTTGATAAAATTGATGTTTTCAGTGAAATAAAGTTTTATTCTTTCTGCCATCTGTCTTGTAAAAGTTGTGGTTATCAAACATCACTTTGGGATCACAAGGGTGTATTTCAGCCATGCACAATCCTGCATTTCACTGGAATTAAAAAAGTCCTTCTGGAGAGAAAAAAACCTACTACATTAATATTGATAATTTCCTTAAATTCATTAAAATAAGAGAAATTTATAATGCTAAAGATCAGAACAGTACTGGCGTTTTAGCTTTCAAATACACTGATTTTTCCCCAAATTTTTATGTTCATTGCTATTTTATCATAAAATAAAAATATTGACAATATTTATATAATATATAAAATTCTATAGTAATATATAATTATAAATTATAAATATATAACTACATATAAGTATTTTATATGCATATATATACATATATATACACACACATATATACATACATATATATATATATTAAAAATATCTATAAAAATATATGTAATATAAAAATAATATTTTTTTTTCCTTGAGGAGAAATCATGACAGACAGATCCTGACCCACCTGCGACCCACAGAACCATCAATATCTGCCCTGAAGTTCCCAGATGACCCCACACCCCTGGCATTTAAATTCCAGGAGGGTTTTCATCACCCTTTTTAGTACTAGAGAAGGAAAATTTACTTCATGAGATGTTCCTCAAGTTTAGTTTATCCACAAATTCCATTCCCCAAACCTGAGAATATTCAATAATGATGACTTTTGGAGCAGCAGGGAACCTCCCATGGAATTTTCTAACAAGGGTGGGAGCTCCCACCTGTCTCCAGGATTATTTTTTGTGATCTCCTCTGAGGAGCAGCTATAAATTATATTCTAAAGGAACAGGGAAGGAAGCTGGAGTGGGAATCTATGGAGACAACATCCTCAAAGATCATCAATTACCTGTGAGCTGTTCATCTCTGAGAATTGCCTCCATCAGAGCCCAGCCTGTGGGAAATGACAGAATTCCCCAAAATGCTGGGGGTGTTTACAGCTCAGCTCCAAGGTAAACAGCTGCACTCTGTTCTCCCAAAATCACACCTCTGGGTCAAGGCAGGGGAGGAATGCCATGGAAATAATTAAATTCAAAAGTGCAAAATTCAAACCAATGCAAGTTTTCTTTCCATATTTCATGTAATTAAGCAGCTTGTCTTGTTGTCAAGGAACTCTTTCAAGGCAGGAACTCACAGAAGTCTGGAAGGAAATTGGATATGAGAGACACTGTCAGGAACAGGCAGAGCTGTGGCATTGATGGCAACACAGGGCTGAAATATTAAAATCCAGTTTTGTTGTCAGGAACTTTTTGAAGGTTTTGAAACTCTCTGTGACAATCAAGTTGATTTTTCAACCTTATTTATGTAGTGGAAGCACAAAGTCCATCTATTTTTAATAAGTGTGGAGATGAAATTTAGAGGATGGATGGAGGTTCCCACAGGCAGCGGTGACAACTGACAGCACAGTGGTGACAGTGCCATCAAAAGGATGTTCAAAACCAACACCCCTGGAAAAATAATGCTCCTGCTTAAATAATAAATCCTCTGCAGGGATTGAAAAGCCAGGAGGATGTGGCACTTGGGGACATGGGACAGTGGTGGCCATAGTTGGACTCGATGTTTTGGAGGGCTTTTCCAACCTAAAGGAGGCTGTGAGATGAAATATCATAAACAGGCAGCTCTCTATATTCAAACAAGATTTAAAATACTTATTCTTCTTTACTACTCCCTCAAAAACACTGGAGAAATTATCTTGAAATAAATTTGCAGATATAAAAACCTAGATATATCTATACCCAGCAGCTTGTAAATGCCAGCAACAATCATGGATAACTAAGAGAAACCTCTGCTTCCTCATTTTTTTATTTTTGTCCCATTCCTTTCCTTCTTTCCTTAAGAAAATCATCTGCCCAGATTAAAAATCAAAAAGATTGACAAAGCAGAAAGTTTGCAATGAAATTTTCCAACCATTTCCTTTTTTAAAAAAATTTGTGCTGCCACACAACCGACAATGAAAGTGTAACACTACAGAAATTACAGAGAAGATAATCTGGAAGTTTTCCTAAAGGAAGGAGATTTGTTTCTTTGGCTGACCCTTGAGGTAAAAGATTTATCTCAGCTCTCCCTCTGAATTATCTACCTTGAGGTAGATTGGCAGTTCAAAACTTTCTGAGTGGAAATGGAGCTGGACCATAAAATGCATCTTTATCAAATTTGAATTTACAGGAATTCATGTTAAATCTGTTCTGTAAAAGAGCACAGAGTAAATCTCCTCTGGAAGTGTGCTGGAGAGTGAGCAAAGCCATGGTCTTGATGCCTTAAGCTTGAGCTTTTCTATTTTTCACATTCTGTGCTGGTTCAGTGTGCAGTTCTGGGTTTCATATTCAGGGTTGCTGAGCTCTCTGCACAGAGCAGGGAGACAAAACAATTCCTTTCCAGCTGGGCACCAAGGACAAATTGGAGGCCCAAGAGTGGAAAGAGCAGTGAAGGGAGAGAGGGAACAAGGAGGATGGAGCTTCATCACCTGCAGCTGCAATTGGACAATTCACTCCAATCTGCTGATGGACCCAAACCTATCAAAGTGTGAGGCCTCGTGCCCAGGATCCATTTTGTGCCCATTTGTGGGTTTGACTTGGGTGCAGCCCCAAGGGGTTCCTGCACTGCCCAGGCTGGATCCTTTCAATAAATCCCTTTTATCCTTTTATTGCACCCAGTCTCTGCTTCCAGGGCAGCCTCTCTAGGCAACAATTCAGGTGGCTGCAGTGTCCCCACCACCAAATCCAAGTTCATGTACAATAAAATTCATCAGCCACGTGCCTTAAACTCCTGCTGTTTTCCCTGGCTTGGCTGCAGAACATTCCCAAAAATGACACAACAGCATCACTCCCTGAGGGACTTCCACAAATGCACCTTGACTTTGGGAATTTCCATCCTACCTTGTCCATCTCTGCACCAAACAGAGCTGGATTTCCACAGATCTTCCTTCACAGGACGTGTGTGCTCCTGGCATTACAAACACTGGGGTCTAACTTCAGAGATCTCTCCAATTCCTGTAAAAACAAAAAATGGGATCCATTCCTCAAGGAGAGACTGCCCAGCTCAGAGGAGGCTGTGAGCAGGATTCCTTCAGTCTCGAGACCAGCTCCAGGAAGGCACCTGGCAAAGTGGGAATGAGAGAAGGAGACAATTCCTCAGAGTTTTGGCTGGATGGGGAGAAACTCCAGCTCTGGAGGAGAACAGAGGAATTAATCTGAGCTGAGCTTCTGTTAGATCTGAACCAGGACCAAACCCAAAAGTCCCAGATCAGTGACTGGAGGAAAAAAAACCCCAAACTTCTTAGAACCAGCAAAATATTCCTGTGGATGGCTGCACTTCCCAACCATAGCATTGGCATTGCTTACAGAGTTTTAGTTTTAGGGGAGATGGTAAAATTTTGCTTTCCTCTGAGATTTCAGGGCAGAAGTTTTAGGAATGTCAGGATTGGGAAACAGAGTTAAAAAACCCTCAAAAACTCCCCACAAGACCCCCTAGCATTATAAATTCCACTTCTCTTATTAACCATGTGAAGTTCAAGAAGTACGATCAGTGACTGGAGGAATGGAGCAACCCTGGATGTATGGAGAGACTGGAATTTTCACACCAGAATGAAGTAGATTACAAAAAGAAGTGCATTATAATTCAATAAAAGTGCATTATAATTCCATAAAAACCCTCTGTGGATATGGGTACAGCACATTCTACATGATAAAAAACCAAACAAAAATCTAACCTAAATTAAAAAAAAAATCTTAATATTATATCACATCTGAGGTTTGGAGTCTTAGGGCTCTTTTCCAAACTTAGCAGTTCCAATACCAACTGCTCTGCTGCAGAAACATCCCCAATTCCTCACACACCACAGAAACAAAGGGTTTAAAGTCAGGTCTAAAAACTGCACAGAAGTTTGATGTCCAGGCTAAATTTTTTCTGTTTTTCCATTTAAAGCCTCCAGCCTTGAAGACAAATTATCTGTAAAAGATCCCAAAAATTCTATCTCCAAACCACATCAACCACAGAGGATAAACCTTTAAAAAGAACTGTAAAAACAGCAGCAATTATATCCTTAAGCATTCTTAAAACCAAAAAACCACACAAGTCCCAAATTGTTCACAAGTTTAATGGTTTAAAAAACTGCACTTTTCAATACAAGCTTAATTTTTTTTTTAAAAACTTATCAAAGATTTAGCATAATACTTCTGCTAATACAGCTATTTTTTTTTAAGGAATATTTACAGAACTCTAATGAAAAATAGAACTTAAGCATAGGAAAATTTTATCAAGAAAATAGCTTTAGCTGGCAGTAATATGGCTTCCTGATTGCTGTACTGATCAACAGGAAAAAGGGGAGAAATATTGGTAAAAGAAAATGCATTTTATGTTTGCAGCTTTGCACAAGCACCCCATGGTTTAGGAACCACCACAACTGGCAAAGCTACTAATGAAATATCTGCCTTCTATCTTTAAACACTAAGAAATATATTTTATAAAGCAACCATAGAATTATCAAAAATCAGAGTTTAAAATCTGAGTGCAAATCAATTCACATTAAAAAAAAACAACCTGTAATTGGAATTACTGAATTGATTTAAAAACTGGTTCTGGGACTCTTAAGGCTATTTCCTTGTTCTTGTGCTGGATCTTGTCCTCCTCTCCATCCCTCCAGTGGTCTGAGCTGCCCTTGCATCCTCTCCTCCAAGTTTAGTTTTGTTTCTTCTTCCTCTTTGTAGAGACCCCTTTTCATCATTCCCTATTTGCATATGAAAAAAAATGTCAATTTGTATCATCAATCAAACATTTCCCACAAAATTCCATCTTCACCTACACTGTTTTGCAAGGAAATGTTCCCAATGACAACATTCCAAAGATTACATCTCTAAATTCTACAAACCAGATACCAACCTCACACTTCTGCACATCCAACATCCTTTAAGCTGCATCCCTGAGGATTTACAGCTATTTCTGAAAGTAGGTTAACATTAATGAGAGCACCAAAACCAATTAGCTGCCATTTTAGCTACAACCCCTTCCACTGATTTGTAAAACTAAAACACAACCAACACCAAAGTCCTGCAAAACAATGAAAACAGAGCAAGTTTTATGGCAGGAAATTCCTCACTGTGTAGCTCTGAAGAGCTGCTGTCATTTCTAATTCGAGGCATTCCTTTGATAATATTTTCTAATTGGGAGTTTTTAAGTCAAGCTGAAAACTCCAGGGAATATTTTAGGTGGCAGCAGGACCAGGGCAGGGATTGTCCCCCTGTCCTGGGCACTGGGGGGGAGGCACCTCCCAGTTTGGGGCCCTCAGGTCAGGAGGGACATGGAGGGGCTGGAGTGTGACCAGGGGAGGGAAGGGAGCCCCAGGAGCAGCTGAGGGAGGCTGGGATCTTGGATCTTTTCCAACCTAAATGATCCCATGATTCTGTTCTACATTCTGATTCTGACCTGCATCAGCAGCCCCCACAGCTCTGCACACCACTGCTGTATCTGCACATAACCCAGGCAACCTTAGAGAAGAGAAAGCCAACCCTTGCCTCACCTGGTTTTAGTTTTTTGGGTGCCACATCCTCTGCTGGCAGCTGGCATTTCCTTCTGCGAGAGGTGGGGGCTGCCTGTGGGGCAGGGTCACCCTCCTGTGGGGCAGGGTCACCCTCCTGGCCTTTTCCAGACTGATTCTCCTCACACCCAGTGGATGCTCCTCTCAAATCCTGAGTTTCCAGAGCGTTGCCATTTTCTGGCAAGTCACTGCTTTGATGGGGAGAAGTAGAAGTAGCTGCCTCTAATGGGAATTCCAACTTCCTCCTGTTATTCCTCGACTGCCTCGTTCTTCCCTGGGGTGGATTATTTTCTGGAGATGCATCTTCACTTCCTTTCAGAATCCTCTTCTGACCTCTGCCTCTGGGCACGTTTGGTTTGTCCCTGAGAGAAGTGGAAATTGTTTCTTCAGAAGTGGAAGAAGTTGTTTTCCTCCTGCCCACCCTTGCTGGATTTTCTTTTGCGGGTGGAGCTACTTCCAAAAGTTTACTTTGTTCTTCAGGAATTCCATCTTTACCATCTTCTGGTAAACCCTGAAGTGAGGTGGGACTAAGAGTCAGCGAAGTGGCTGTTTGCCTCGAGCTGCCTTTTACAAGATCCACATTTTCTTGGGAAGAATTGTCCCAACTCTGTTTGGCTTCCCTATTGTTATTTTTTCTACCACTTCGTTTTGACAGGACCTGGTTTCCCTGAAGGGAACTGTTGGCTTCTATCAAGGGGGCAGTTTCCTTCCTCCTGCCTCTTCTCAGTTGATTTTCTTTTCCAGATGGATCACAAGTTTCTGAGGGAACATTCTGCTCTTCTTTGGGAGCTTCTTGTCCATCACCAGCCGGCGACCTGCGTTTCCCTCGAAGGGAGATGGAGTTGCTTGTGTGTGAAGCCAGAGCAGTTTCTTTCCTCCTGCCCCTTCCTGGTGCCTTCTCCTTTGCACAGGACACTGCTTCCAGAGGCACACCTTGTTCTTCCTGGGTACCCTCATCTTTAGTCTCTGACAAGCCACATCTCCTCTGGAGAGGAGTTGAACTTCTTCCCTCTGCTGCCAGATCCATCTTTTTCTTTCTGTCCCTTGCTGATTGATTCACTTTCACCTCTAAAGTTTTATTGCCCAGAGCTGGATTTTCATCTTCTCTCTCTGCCAGCTTTTTGGCATCCCCTGTCAGCACCCCACGCCTGGTTCTGACAGAAGGAGATCTGCTCTGGGATGCTGCAGCCACCTCACGTCTCCTCCCCCGTCTCGGGGGATTGTCCTCGGCTGGACAGGGAGCTCCTTCCAAAGCTGCAACAGCCTCATCTTTCTTGTCATCTGCACTTGATGTTTGTTTTTCCAGAAAGGCAGGACTAGCTTTTTGTGGGATGGAATCAAGTTGCTTTCTCCTGCCCCTCCTTCCCCGTGAAGGAGGATTTTCAGTATTCTCATGTTGATTATCTTTGTCAGTTATCCCTTCATCACCCTCAGCTAAACTTTTTCCTTCAATCGCTTTGGAGCTGCCTTCTTCAAGCTGAAAATTAACTTTTTTACCTCTTCCTCTTCTACAAATCACTGCATTTCTTTGTGCTGGGTTCCCCTGCAGGATTTCAGTTTGCTTTGCTTTAAGTATTCCCTGTTCCTTTCTCGTCCTCCTTTGAGTGCCCTGAGCAGGACTGGCACTGTCTGCAGCAGGGACTGAGGTGGCACCTGGGCTGGGCTGCTCCTTCCTGCCTTGGGCTGCATTCACACAAACAGAGCCCACGGAATCCTGCAAAGAAGATTCATCCACTTCTGTTTCTGACTTAAATTTGGGAGTAATTGCTTTTAGGCTGTTTGCATTTTCTGTAAATTCATCAGCTCTTTGCTCCAAAGAGTCTTTTTTGCCTCTCCTGTTTCTAGCCCTGTTTGTTTCCATGTTCTGAGCACTGACTGGCATTTTGTTTGTCTCTGCAGAAGGTGACTCTGCCTTTAATCTTCGAGCTGCCTCTGTTGTATTTTCCTGAGCATTTTCTGTTTCACATCCCTGAGATCCTTTCATCTCATTTTCCACGTGGGATTGTGTTTCAGCATCAGTTTCAGTTGATGTTTCCTCAGTTTTCTCAACGTTTTGTGTATTTTCAAGTGCGACCCCACGAGCATCTGCTTTTATTTCAGCTGAGTGCTTTCTGTTTCTAGTACTTCTGAAAGACTTCACTCTTCTCTCTGTTGCCTTTAGTTCGAGTTTAGTGCCATTTTCGGATTCCTGTGCTGTGACAGCCTCAGGAGCTTTGTCACAAGCCTGTTCCTGTCTTTGTGTAACCTTTGGGGATGGGTCCTTACGAAGCTTTCTGGCTGTTCCCTGAAGGTCTCCTAGAGAAGTTGCTTTACCTTGGTCATTCCTTGCTCGTCTCCCTCTTTTTGGTGGAACCACTGGCTCTGTGCTCTCCCCTCCCCTGCGCCTCCTCCTCGGTGACACGAGCACTTCTTCACTGTCCTCTATCCCACTGTCAGTAGCTTTGCTATCAGGATTGTTTAAACCTGTTTGCAGCTGACAGATTTCATTCTGAATGTTTCCAGCTCCTGGCTTTGTGCCTGGACCATCTTCAGTTTCACCGATGGCACGGTCCTGCAAACTCTCTTTGGTATCTGCAGGTGCTTTTTGTAGTGCTGAAGAATCCTCAACACACGACTCCAGATTTTCATTTGGATGTTTTAACTCCTTCAGCTCTTTCCTTTTACCTCTTCCTGGTCTCTGAGCAGCTCCAAGTGGTTCCACAGATGAAACAATGTCAAGCCCTTCCTGATCAGGGAGCTTTGGAACAGCTTCTTGTATGCAGGGCTCTGTCCTCCTCCCTCTCCTCTTGTTTTCAATCTCCTTGTTTCCCATCTCCTCCTGGCTATCAGGACTCTGCAGTTCCTTTGAACTCACTCCATTTTCACTTGGCTTTGCTGCAGCAGGTACAGCCCTCTTTGATCTGCCCCTTCTGGGTCTCTGGGCAGGCTCTTCTTCACCAGGTGAGTCCTTTTGTTGAGAATCCTCACCTTGGGAAACTTTTCCTGTCTTTTCTAGAACAGGGTAAAGAGCACAAACAAAAATTAGACATTCCTGTGCCTGATCAAAGTATCTGTGTGTTCCCATTTTCCTCACAGAGGTATCTTGCTCAAAAAAATCATATAATAAATAAAGAATTTATTTATATTTAACCAATTCCTAGATTGAAGGCCAAGATTCTGACTGAAGTTGTTTCATTTATTTGGATAGGTCAAAGGGAAAAAATGATCTTAGCTCAGGAAATAGCTGGGCTCACTGAGAGAGGTTTAAACAAGATTTGAACTTCATGGTGACATTTATGATTTTGTATATTCATTATTCCTCCAAGCAAAATATTTGTGCTTACCATGTTTAGGACTGGAAATGGAACCAGGAGGTGCAATTTCTTCCTGAGAATCCATAACATTTACTGATCTGACCTAAGGGAATAAAAAAATAACCAATAAATGCATGTCTGACAGGACAAGAACTTATGGAGCCAACCAATACCAGATGGATGTACAGCAATATTTATAAAAATTCTTGTCAAATCATTTTCTTTACAAACGAAATCAATCGGCCTTAAAAATACATCCATTTATCTGACATGATCCCACAAACACAGCAGATTTCATTCTTGCCATCTCAAGTGAAAGATAACATTGTGGAGAGGTTGAGAAGTGCCTAAATGAGTGCTCAAAGGGAATTTGGGGCATTGAAGAGAAACTGAGTGTTCTGTAGTGTTTTCTTGTAGTTCTAAGCACTAAGCCCAGCTCACTCAGCATTTTACCTCTGGAATATGAGAATCAAAATAGTTTTTTCAGCAAATGATACTGGCAGTGATGCCAGCACATCTCCACTGAAGATCAAGATTCTCCTCACAATAAAAAGCAGCACCAGAACAAACCAGGCTGGGCACAGACATCACCAAGTGGCACAGACCCGTCCCACTGACTGCAGAACTTCACTTCCCCTACCTGTAACAGGCAGTGTGGGATGCTGAATGAGCTGCTGGCAATGTCACTTTTACATTAATCTCACCACTTTTATATTAAGCCTGTTTTTAATGATACTTGAACTATCTTAAAACACTCATTTGTGATAGGTCTCTTCAAATAAATACGTTTTAACACACACAAATGCAGCTGCCCTAAAAAATGTTGCAAGACATAAGATGTCATACTAGAAGTCTAAATTCATTTCAACCACAGGTTTCAAAGTCTAAAAACATCCCTTCCAAACGTTGAAGTATTTTACCTTCATTTCCTCTGGAGTACCAAACATTTCAGTCACTCCAGCATAGTCCACTTCAGAATCAGAAGATTTCTGCCTGGGCTCTGCCATGAGCCTCTGCAGTCCCACAAAATCCTCAACTGGCTGATGTTTCTCTTTAGGAGACTTCATTAATCTGCTAATTCCAAACATGTTTTCGATGGGCTCAACCTTTTCCTTGGGCGTCTGGAAAATGCGGCTGATCCCAACCATGTCTTCCACGGGCTGGGATTTCAACTTTGGGCTTTTCTTGGTTGAAGTCACACCTGGCACAGCTTTTACTGCTTCCCTGCTCTCCACTGGAGTCTCCAGCAACCTTTTCAAGGCAATTTCATCTGTGACTGGTTCCAGCTCTTGCTGTGGGGTCCTCAGGAGATGCTTAATGCCAGACAGGTCCTCCACTGGTTCTGGTTTCTGCTTTGGGGTCCTCAGGAGATGCTTGACACCTGACAGAGCCTCTGCAGGCTCCAGTTTCTGCTTTGGGGTCCTCAGGAGATGCTTGACACCTGACAGAGCCTCTGCAGGCTCCAGTTTCTGCTTTGGGGTCCTCAGGAGATGCTTGACACCTGACAGAGCCTCTGCAGGCTCTAATTTCTGCTTTGGGGTCCTCAGGAGATGTTTGACACCTGACAGAGCCTCTGCAGGCTCTAATTTCTGCTTTGGGGTCCTCAGGAGATGCTTGACACCTGACAGAGTCTCTGCAGGCTCCAGTTTCTGCTTTGGGGTCCTCAGGAGATGCCTGACATCTGACAGAGCCTCTGCAGACTCCAACTTCTGCTTTGGGGTCTTCATCAGCTCTTTGACGCCTGACAAAGCCTCTGCAGGCTCCAATTTCTCTTTTGGGGTCTTCAAGAGCTCTCTGATGCCTGACAAATCCTCTGCAGGCTCAGGCTTCTGCTTTGGGGTCTTCACGAGCCTCTTGATACCTGACAAAACCTCTTCTGGTTCTGACCTTTGCTCAGGGGTCCTTAAAATCTTCCTTTTTCTTGACATGATCTCAGTTGGCTCCAACTTCTGCTTTGGAGTCCTCCTTCTACTTTCTGATTTCACCAGAGATGTTGGTTTTTCTGGAATTATTGCCAAACTATGCACATTATCTCCATGCACAGCTTTTGTGTTTTCAGGAGTTTTTGTGGCTATTTCATCAAACACAGATGGAGATGACTCCTCTCTCAGAAAGTGGAATATGCCTGGACTCTCTTGCTTCTGCTCTGAAGCATCTGAATTATTTAATGGTGACACCATCATCTCTCCTGAAATAAGCAATAGATTTATGTCATTTGGAAAATAAATAAGGCAGAAAATACAAGCATTTTAATTGCTGTATAATAAAAAAAAAAAATTCAAATTGAAATATACCATTCTAGAAAACAAAATCCAAGTATGTGCATTGAGCACTCAGTGTCTGAAAGAACTTGGCAGCAGCTTGAAGTTCCATACCAAACAGAATGAATAATAAAATATCTTACTCAGAAATTAACTGGAACTACATTTTCTTTTACTACCTGATAAATATCAATGGTTCCCTTTCATGGATTGCTGGATGCTTCACCTCAGTTAAGTCTGCCTAGGCTGAGATGCTGCTAACCCATAATATACGTAAATAG
Source organism: Phainopepla nitens (assembly GCA_013400175.1). Lineage (NCBI taxonomy): Eukaryota > Metazoa > Chordata > Aves > Passeriformes > Bombycillidae > Phainopepla > Phainopepla nitens. The sequence continues at coordinate 35,265 of VXBQ01006240.1, read as the reverse complement.
TTTCTTTTTTAATACCAAACCTACCAGATTCCTCAGGAGTGTGCAAGTCAGAAATGTCCCCTGCAGCCCATGGTGGTGTAAAATCAGCATTCTGAGCAGCAGCCAAAGGAAATGTTCTTCCTCCCTGATTTTCTGGAGTTTGGAACATTTCAGGCACTCCTAGAAACGACATTTGGAGAAATGAGCAGATGTTTTGACAAAAGCACTGCACAGCAGGCAGATGAAGCAACAGACTCTAAGAACTCACCAGTGAAGCTTTCATCCATTTCCATGTTTAGCTTCAGCTTGGGATTTTTTATCACTTTAGGGACGTGTCCAGCTGACCTGACTGTGGTGGAATAAGCTCTACCTACAACTATGGTAGCAGGTGACTCTGCATGACCTGTGCTGCAGGGATCTTTTATTTTCTTCTCTGGAGTCTGCAGAGGGAAAAAGAAAAAAAAAAAACAAACACAAAAAAAGTTAACAAAGATAAATTTTAAAAAATTTAAAAATTACAAAATTTAGAACTTAAACAAAGATTTGTGGTGGAAGAGGTGGCCAAGCTCCCTCCATAATTTATCACCAGCCATGGTTAACTGGGAGGTTCCAGAAGATGGAGCATGTCCAGAGGGTTGGAAGGCCCAGCCAGCCTGAGTTTGGGAAAGGCAGGTCCTGCCTGATTTTTATGACTGGACTCCAAGATCTTGGAGGTCTTTTCCAACCTTAATAATCCTGTGATTCCTTTTGTGCAAACCTGCATTTGCCACCTGCTGTGAGACATCAGCTCCCGTTTTACATCACACCAAGAGCTCAGCTTCCTGATCAAAATCCATCCAAGCTGTTGGGTGGTTATGCAAGAAAACAGAACAAAGAAACACAAAAAAGAAAAGGGTACCTTTGGTGGGGGGTTTATCTTCTTCAGGGCTCTTCCTCTACAGACACTTTTTTTAGCAGTCTTTGACTGTGGTCTTGCTACTCCCAATTTTACCACTTCTGCCCAAGATTTTGCAACTAGAAGAAAATGAGAAAGAACCACTTGAAGTCTAAGCTGTGGAAATGGAAGCTCACAATTATTTCTTTATGATTCCAATACATTTTCTGCAGTCTGGCAGAGGAAAGTGGTTGTTATTATCTGATAACACCTGAAGTGTTCTCTGAAATATTCTCCATTTGAAAACCTCATTTCAGCTGAAGTTTAAGAAGAGCCCAAGTACCAGTGTGGCTTTCCACACCAAAACAAGCTTCACACAGTGTCAAACACAGCTCAGATCCCACAGCTGAACACTGGCCCAATCCCTTCCTCTCTCTTCTGGCAGGAACTCATTTTTCCCATCAGAAACTCACCATGAGCCTCTCAGCCTCATTCATTACAGACCAGCTTTCCTCTGGTGAGATGTAACAACAGAGGAGAAACTGCTTCTAAGTGAAGCTTCTTTCACCACTTTCCTGAGGAATTTCAGTTATTTATCCTGAATTTAGATCTACACAGACTTCCCATCCACCTTCTCCTTGTGGCACACTCCCAAAATTCCCAAAGCAAGGTTACCTTCATCACAGCATCATTCTGTACACAGCAGTGGCAGCAGGGAATTACAGCTGTGGAATAAATGAAGCTGGAAGTTGTAGGACACCTGCCTTGTTTACTTCAGGAAAAAAGCTATCAGAACACAGGGATCATATAAAAGAAATGATTTTTAAAAATAGAGATAAAAAGGGCAATGCTGTTCCTAAAGAAAAGGATGTTTTTATTCTCATGTCAGAATTGCTATGTCAGTCTGTAAATAAAAAGAACTTTGAAAAGCTGACATTGCCAGGGTGTGCAGGAGGCAGAGAAAAATTCCAAGCATCCAGGAAATTATCTGAAAAAGCCTGGAAACAGTTTTATTTTGGATCTGAAATTTTTAAGAGCTGTGATGTTCTTTTTATATTACAGAAGGAATTGATGCAGTGATATTAAAAAGCACATTACAAAGAGGTGGTGAGGAATGGAATGCCACTGATATTTGTCAAGAGCTCTGCTGCCATTAAAATGGACAGGAAAATGAAGTAATAAAAATTCCTGGGTGAATGGGGAATTTGACTTTGTCAAACTGATTTAACTGATGAAAACAGGTGACAAATACACCTGACTTGAAAGTTTATTCACAAGTCAAAACTTATATAACCAGAACTCCCCTAGTACAGTTTGCAATGCTGTCAAAACTATCTCAAATCAGTGCTCAACACTGGGAATTTTGAAGATTTGAAAATCAGCACCCAGTTATGATCCTATTTTTCATTTCTATCAGTTATTTAACCACTCAAAGTGGTACATAACAGATGCTGGACAAAGTTGGTGAGCCTTGTATAAAAGGCACAAAATAAGCAACGTGAAGGTGCATTGCTATAAAATGTTAAGTTTTTCAAAACAAAACTGATGTAATAAACATGGTTTAGTTTAACACAACTTGACAGATTTTAAAAATCATGACTCTAACCTTGCAAAGAATGCTAATTTTACCATTTTTTAACTTCTGAACATTAATATTTGTCTTTAAATGAGTTTTTAGATGCTTTAATAAATATGCTTTACGAATGAGAAAATGCAACACTCTGCACTTCCAAGAAACCCATCAGATTTCAGAAGATTCTCCAATTATTTGCTGGCTCTGCATAACAAAACAGACCTTTCCCAGTTTGGTTCCTGTATTTTAAAGCATGAAAGTGAATATTACAAATAAACTGTTGAAACCAACCTAATAAATTGGCACTGGAGGCACCACTTCTCCTCTTGGCACTGAAAGCAGCCACAGCCCCACCTCTGCTCCTCCTGGCACTGCCCTTCAAACCCAGCTGGGCACCTCTGGCTGGCTTGGCAGGTGCCACTGTCACTTGGGGAGCAGGAGGAGAGTTTGGTGTTTTCCCCTGGGCACTTTTCCCCTCTGGATCCAGGTGTTCTGTGGCAGCATCCTTCTCCTCTGCAATTGGGAAGGGTGTGGGGGGCTGGGAGCTGGAGAAACGCCCTCTCCTGAAAGGGGCTGGAGAGCCTGCAGGGATTTTGGGGGTTCCCTTCTCTGAGGCACCTGGGGGCTGCTGGGCTGGAGTTTTGGGTGATCTTTTTTCTTCCTGGTTAAAAAAAAAAAAAAAAAAATAATACACATTAGTGAGTGGAGGATATGTCCCTCTTTTTAATGAGGTGATCTGTCCAGGCAAACCCTGCCTGAGATTTGGATTTTACTTGTTCAGGAATGATAAGGAAATGATTCCTACACTGTTGATCCAGTCTGGGCTAAGTTTGGCAGGACTTTTTATGTTACTTTTGATCCTCACACTTTTTCATCCTTACCCTCCATCCATCCCCAGCCATCAATTAAATAATTTTATGTCAATTTTAGCTTCAGATTGATCAATTTTAAAATTTTTGCCTGATTTTTCCCTTGTGTGTTTCACCCATCCAGTAAGTAGCAGAGTGACCTTTGCCAGTGAACTTGGCTGTACTCTCACTTTGTAATAAACCTGTTTTTTATTTTATAAATCAGGTTTTTTTTTCCTTACCTGATGATTCTTTAAGCATCCCAAAACACTCATGGAGTGACACGAGCACACACCACACAAGCTTTACTACTAATTTTGAGTAATTAAATAATAACTACATATATAATAGAATTTATAAATTCTGATCACAGTAATAGACTCAGCAACTTGATTTTTCTTAATATTAATATTTACCTGATCTATCAAGTGCTTCAACCCCTGGGCCTTTTTGAGCACAGCCCGAGGAGAGTTTCCATGGGGTAAACTCCTCCTGGCAGGGAGAGCTCCTCTTTTCAGGGGGGAGTTGGGAGGCAAACTTTTATCAAAGAGTTCTGGACTCAGATGACCACCAAAAGACACTCTCTTCCTTTTGCCCAAAGTCTGAGGGAGTGTCTCACCACTTTTCCTCTTCCGAGAGATTCTTTTTGTCTTGCCTGAAAAGAACAATTGAAATGATTTTTAGATAACCAAGAACCCAAGGCAGCATTTTAACCTTTCTTTGTGCATTCCAAAGCTGGAAACAAACTCAAAGAAATTTACATTAAAGGGAAATAGATTAAATCCAGGATATTTTATACACATTATGTATTATTAAAGTAACTCCATGTGCCAAATGTAACTCCATGAAAAATATTTTTCAATTAGTGTCAGTAACTGGCTCCACATTTTATCCAAATAGGAGAATTCTTAGAGAAGTGCCACAGAATTTCTCTAATACAAAAACCAATGTATTTACCTGAGTCTTCTCCACCATGCAAGAGGCCAGAAGTTGTGGTCTCTGAGCCAGGCCCAGTGTCCCTCAGCTCAGCAGCACTGCCAGGAGATCTTCTCCTGGCTGATGGTCTCTGAGGTGTGGCAGCACTGGCATCTTCCAGATCCTGGTTTTGGTGACAGCTGTCCATGGCCAGCTCTGCTGGAGCCCCACTGGCTTTTCTGCCTGAATTGTGATGCTCCTGAGCTGTGTTTGTCTCCAGTGCTGTTTCAGCCAGCACTCCAGAGGTCCTTGGCCTTCCCCTTTTCCTGCCTGGTGTCTGGCCACCAGGAGATGCCAGCATCCCTTCTGCAGCCAGTGCCTCCAAATGGGCACTTTTGTCCAAGAATTCTTTCCTTTCCCTGCTGCTTCTTCTGGGACTCTTGGAATTAGAGAGAGAGGCAGGGGTTTCACAAGGTCCCACCTCGGAGTTATCCAGGTTTGCCTGATCCCAGATTTCTTGCAGCACTCCTTGGACAGGTTTTCCTGGTGTTTGTTGCTTGCTGTTTTGCCTTTGCTTTAAGCATTTGTCTTCTGGCAAAGGCAGTTGTGTGTTAACAATTCTGCACTCTGCATCTTCCACTGGAGCTCCAGCTGGGGCTTCTGGCAGTGACTTCAGTTTGAGTGACCCACTCTGTGGGGTCCTTGGAGTACCAGGATTTCCAGGATTCATTCCAGTGCTTTCTTTGGGAGGTGACCCAAAAAGCAGCCGAGGACTCTTCCTCCTGGGTGCACGTTCAGCCCCTGCAGCAGCACTGGGGGTGGGGGGTGTGGGGCTGCACACTGTCCCTTCAGCTGCACAATCCAGCCTTTCTATGGAGCACTGCTCCAGCAGAACCAGGGAGTTCCTGTGCTTCTCCTTGCTGGCTTTGGGTGTCACTGCAGGACCTCTGGGTCTGCCTGGTGTCCTTAACTCCTCAGGATGCTGTGGTGGAGCCTGGCTGGCATCTCCTGACACCTCCTTTGAAACGGGAGCTCGAAGACTCCTGGGCAAACTCTTCCTGGGAGCTCTTCCTCCAGCTGCCAGCTGCTTAAACCCTGGGCTGTCTCCTTCTCTTCTCACAATGAGACATTCTTCAGTGTTTTCCTTTCTGCCTGTTGCTTTCCCTTTAGCCAGGCTGCCCAGATCAAAAAGACAGTTTGGGGATGAGATGGGAGCACCTGGTTCTGCCAGATCACTGCCAGGCTCTCCCTTCACAGCCCGCTCAGAGGCAGTTCCCCTGGGCAGAGGTTTTTCCACTTTCAGCTCATTTTTCAGACTTTCATAGAGTTTACTAAAGGGAGACATTTCATTCTGCTTTTTAAGAACACGATATATTCTCTGTGAAGATTTGGGTGTTCGGAGTTTGACGGGGAAAGCTTCAGGAAGATTTTTCTTTGGAGTTTGCTTCTTTTCGTTGGCATTTTTTTCTTCACACTCAGCATTACCTACAAAGAAATCAGAGCAAAACAGAAATACAGGTGTAGAGTTACTTCAAAATTGCAGAACTACAAATATAAGTTCCATAAACACAGATGAAAAATTCCTTATTTTCCCTCCCAAGGGGGAAGATCATCTTGGATCTCTTTGCTCAAAGATCCTCTTTCTTTCTGGTGAGCAAAGATCTTCCTGGTCAGCCAGGATCTACTGAAATGGAACACTTGGAACAGCTGGGGCTTTCTGCACTGGAACAAAAACCTGTCAGACATGACAATAAAGAGCCCTCTCTGAAAATCAGGGTTATTTAAGACAAGAAGCATGGGAAGGTGAAGCCCTGGCATTTAACAAGTCCATGGTTGTAATTACCCAGAAGTAGCAGCTCTGGATTTTTCTGGTTCTACAGGAAACAGTTCCTGTAAACAATTATTCCAATATATACCATGTACCTCCAAAATTATACTTGTATCTAGGAAACAATGCATGAGATAATGCAATATTTGGTTAAAAAAGGTGCAGCTGTAGATCAGCACAGCAGTTCAAGTTAAATTTTAATGTCAAAGGTGAATTCACAGCATTTAAACATGGTGAGATAATCACTGACACAGCAAGGTGTACTCATACTGCAAAGTCTGAAAATGCCTTTTTTTCCTTCTTTTAACCTGGTTTTAATTCTAGTGCTAATAATAAAAGTAAACAAAGCCCTCATAAAACAGGTACCAACCTGAAGCATCAAGCCTTTTAGCTCCTGAAGTTTGTTTGTGTAATAATTCCACTTCTGCCACCTGCTGAACATGAAGAACCTGTAAATTTGTACAACATTACAGCAGAGCAACAAACATTTTATACTTCAGCTTTCAATTCTAGACTGAAAAAATCCTGTTCATAAGAGAATCTGCACTGTCCCTAAACAAGGTTTACAGTATTCAAATTAAATCCTTGAACTTTTCAATATTTAACACTGGCCAATACATTTGAGGCCCTAGAGAAGAGAAGTTTATCTTGTTTTATCATTTAAATTCTGAGCTGTCAAGGCAGCTGTAAAATAAGAACAAAAACACTTGAACCTCCCCTTCTTACCAAACCCAGTGGAAGATTTATAGCTCTGGTTTAGTAACATAATGAATTATTAATTATTTATTACAAAAAAAGTGACAAACTTTTGACTAAAATTTAGACAAAAAACTACTAAGGTTTATTTCTATTTTCAGACAGAAAGGCAGTTTAGGGCTGAAAAGTTCCTTTTAATAAGAACACAGCACAAGGAAATAGAAAACCAAGTCACTACTACCAATATATTTGTAAAGAAAAAGCCCAGACACAAAATTACCTGCAGAGTTTCATCTTTTGGAGACCTGGAACGCCTCTTTTTTGGAGTTGATTGCAGAGGATATTCAAACCTGAAAGAAATATTTTAAAATACCATTTTTTGTCAAATAATTGATGACCAAATTGCTATTATGAAGAGGAATGACCTAGGAATAGTTGTCCCCTCCCAACAATGCATACATCTCCATTTGAAAGGCTTTAGCAACTTACAACCATTTTAAATTTCCCCCTAAAACTGATAACACCTAAAGCAAAATCAGAATCATCTTTTGAAGCAATTCTATCTTTATTGATTTAGCTTAATGTAACAGAAGTGATAAAAAGGTAACTTCAGGCAATCCTGCCTTCTGATGAAGTCCTGTAAGACTCTGAAGAGAAATATGAACTAAACCTCATTAATTTCCACTCTAGAATGACATAATTAAGGAGGGGCACCCACCTGAAAGAACGGTCAATGATGGTTAACACATCTCCATGCTTCAGGGGAACAGGCTGCTCAAAGCAAGCCCCGTTCAGCTGCGTGGGGTTCACCGTGCTCAAATTGGTCAGGACTGCCTAAAAACCAAAGAAAAACCTCAGTGACCTGCTGAGATGCAAGGAGGCGATGCCAATTTCTTCAGCCAAACATCAGGCTCTCTCTCACCTCCTTGTTCTCGTTGATCTCGATCTTGCAGTGCTCGTTGGACACCCAGGGCAGCCGCATGCGGATGTCACATTCCGATTTCCTGGGGGGACACAGGTTCACTGTCACACAAAGCACAGGCAAATCTGCTGCACAACGAGGGCATTCCCCAACCTTTTAGTTACTGATGCTATGTCAAAGCTTATCTTCTTTTTTCTAGGGGCAGGATTGAGTGAGATGGTATTTCTTGTCTGGACTCAGGTGTTTGTTAGTTCTTATCTATGTTACAGTCTTACAAGCTGTGAGTTCTACAGCACTTCAAGCTAACAAACTAAAAATGGCACCCAGCTTTCTTTCTATAAGGTCTTTTAAGGATAAATTATCTAATTAAGAAATGCCACTTAAATTATGTGTACTTTCAACCTAATAATTAACCACCCATGGCCTGCAATGCCACTTTTTTATCCAATCACACAAAATCACCCAGACCCACGAAGAAGAGGGTGAAGAAGAAACTTCTGCTCTAAAGCCCTCCATCTTGTTTTATATATATATTACTGTATTTTAAAACTTCAAACTCTTAAGTTTTCTACTATCTGATATTGCACACTTCTATTTAAACTGCACACCCATAAGCTCAGTTCTAGTATTTAATTTTGGAAGCTTTCTCCACGGCCTCAGCTCAGATGCAGTGTTCTCCTGGGGTCAGTGCCCACCAGCACAGAAAGTCTGAAATTGTGAAAGTCTGAAAAGTGACCAGGGTTCCAACATTGCCACAGCAGCATGATGCCTCTAACTTGAGGAATATTAACTACCTAAGTGTTTCCAAACAGGCAAAAAGTAGCAGCTCACACTCCTCTAGCAGCAGAGAGCTGGGATCAGAAGAACAGAGCAATCCCCAAAGTGTGAAAAAAGCAGATCCCAACAAGCTGAGACACGGCTGCAGCACAGCTGGGGCCATGGCATTATTTGCTCCCAGAGCTTCCTGAGACTTGTGGAATATTTTCAGACAAAATCAGCTGTTCAAGGCATTCTCAGGCTTACATTTCTGTTCTGAGACTGCAAACAAGTAACTGGACCCTTGGTCTCACCTGCAGAACCACTCAGACCCTCTTAAAAGTTACTAGCGAGCTAAAACACGTTTATAAATGTTTTATATTTATAAATATAAAGATCTTTATATTTGTAATATAAATTTTCCAGACTTTTCCTTTCAGTCCTTTTCTTAAACTAATCTCTAATGCTTCTGATTTGCTGTTGGCCTTATCACTTTTAATCTTTTCCCCTGATTTCCTGTGGCCAGAAACTTAAAATGAATCCACCAATAAAAGCAGTTCTGGCAAGGAAAGGACAAAAAGCAGTAATAAAATAAACTTTAACTTCCTACTCTAACATCAACCTCAGTCCAGTATCACCTTCCCTCCTCTGTACACCATTCCTAAGTACACATTTATTTTTGGAAATAAGCATTAACAGACATATCTGCAGGAAAACACTCATTATTTCAATGCGTGCAAGCAAATTCTCACCTTCCAAATAAACAAGAAGTTGAGGTGAGTGGAAAAACAATTCCATCATTCCCATTCCTTTTAATGACAACTACGTTCCCGTAGCGTGGCATCTTCAAATGTAAGAATCTTACCTATAAAAAACACTCAGGTTACTCATCCTAATTATGATTTACATGTTTATGAGAGTAAATTGATGTTAATTTTTATGGTTTATCTAGTTCTAGAGATGAGATATTTTTCCAGTAGACAGGTGAAGAATGTTAGTGCTGTTTATGTGTTTCCCGGTGTAAAAAATCTGGGAATATGATTATATAAATTGTCAGATTAATTTTGGTTAAGAGGATTAATTTAAGAGGTTTTTGTTACTCATCAACAGAAACTTGGAAAGGTTCAGGAACAACACAGATTTTTGTCCCATAAACAACTTAAAAAGTCACTCCTCCTCACTAAATCCGAGTATTTCAAGCTCTTACCCAGATGGAAATTCTCAGATTTGAATTTAAAATAGAAACCAGCCGACTGCAGCTGTATCGCCTGGAAAAGGAGGGGACAGTGGCAGGAGCAGCTGGGAAGGGGCTGGAAATTGGGCAGCGATCGTGCACAGACCACGACAGGAGGAGCAACGCTGGATTTAGAAATACCCAGCTTTAGTAGAGACGGGGCAACTGAGAGGCGTTTTAAAAGCCTTTATTGCATTATGCGTATTTGCATACAAATATACGAAGCTATGTAAACTTTCAATCAAACTTTGAAATTCTCTACAAATCCATTTCCCACATCGGAACAGCAACGAACTGGCATTAAAACCCCAAACCCACAGCACAACCAGCTACTGTTTATATATTTTCATATACTGCATTATTTCGTGTGTAAATATGATTACAAGCGATCCTCAAAGAAGCATCTTTATTAACACTCTGAAAGCAGCAAGATAAAACAACGGAATTAAATGCAGTTAAGATAGGCTCTTACGGAACGTTTTGGTGGGTTTCGTGCGGTAAAACTCTTGTTGACAAGACACAGCTTGGAGCGGAACCCGGCAGCCCCTTCGGCTTTTAGGAAACACAAACACTCGGTGTCGTGCACCGAGAGCGGCCCGTCCACCAGCTCCCACAAGCTAAAAAAAGCCACATGCGCGGCAGAAGCCGAAATTTATAAGCCCAGGCTTCAGGCGGTCACAGCCACCGGCGGAGAAGGCGGCAACAGCCACCATGGCAGCGGCTAGAGCCACAATGGGGGGGTAGATGGCCACCGAAGCGGGGTGTCAGGCGGCCCAACTCCTCCTCGCCGCACCCGTCACCCCCAAGCCGCGTCCCCCCGGCCGTGCTCCCCTCCCCGTTCGCGCACCCGTACCTGGATCTGCCGGAGCGCGGGCGGCCGCCGAGGGGCCTCGTGTGGCGCTGTCCGAGGGGCCTCGTGTGGCGCTGTCCGAGGGGCCCCGTGTGGCGCTGTCCGAGGGGCCCCGTGTGGCGCTGTCCGACGGGCCCCGTGTGGCGCTGTCCGAGGGGCCCCGTGTGGCGCTGTCCGAGGGGCCCCGTGTGGCGCTGTCCGACGGGCCCCGTGTGGCGCTGTCCGAGGGGCCCCGTGTGGCGCTGTCCGAGGGGCCCCGTGTGGCGCTGTCCGACGGGCCCCGTGTGGCGCTGTCCGAGGGGCCCCGTGTGGCGCTGTCCGAGGGGCCCCGTGTGGCGCTGTCCGACGGGCCCCGTGTGGCGCTGTCCGAGGGGCCCCGTGTGGCGCTGTCCGAGGGGCCCCGTGTGGCGCTGTCCGACGGGCCCCGTGTGGCGCTGTCCGAGGGGCCCCGTGTGGCGCTGTCCGAGGGGCCCCGTGTGGCGCTNTCTCCCCCGCGCCGGATCGGCGGAAGGAGAAACGAACGCAGCGAAGTGACCGTTGAACATTCGAAAAGGAGCGCGCCGGCCTCTGATTGGCGGAGGGGGCGGCGCGCGACGCGCAGCGGAGCCAATGGGGAGCGGCGAGGGCGGTTTGAGTTCAAACGGAGGCGCCGCCCCGCGGAGGCGCTCGCCCCTCAGGGGCTGCCCGGGGAGCGCGAGCGGGACCCCGGCCCCTCACAGGGTCTGCCACCGAACTGTGCTGTTATCTGTGCCTGTGCCCCGTCCGGACCCCGTGCTGTTATCTGTGCCTGTGCCCCGTCC
>VXBQ01006240.1:8131-23863 GCA_013400175.1 Phainopepla nitens | reverse complement strand
CGTCCTGAACCCGTACCTGGATCTGTGCCTGTGCCCCGTCCTGAACCCGTGCTTGTACCTGTGCCCCGTCCTGAACCTTTATCTGTGCCCCATCTGGAACCTGTGCTTGTACCTGTGCCCCGTCCTGAACCTTTATCTGTGCCCCAACCTGAACCTTTTCATGACCCTGTACCTGTGACCCAGCTTGTGCTTGTACCTCTGCCTGTATCTGTACGTGAACCTCTGCCTGTATCTGTACGTGAACCTCTGCCTGTACCTGAACCTGTACCTCTGCCTTAATCTGTACCTCTGACCACACCTGAACCTGTTCCTTAATTTGAATCTGTACCTGAATCTGAACCTGTACATGAGACAGTACATGAACCTGTGCTTGCACCTGAACCTCTGCCCACACCTGTACCTGGATCTGTACCCACAGCAGTACCTGTGCTCATACCTGGATCTGTACCTGAACTTTTGTCCATACCTGTACCTGAATCTGTACCTGTGCCCATATCTGTAGCTGAACCTTTACCTAGATCTGTATCTGAACCTATACCTAAACCTAAAAATGTATCTGAACCTGTACCTAAACCTAATTATGTATCTGTACCTAAACCTAAACCTGTACCTGAACCTGTCCAGGCTTACTGAGCCCCTCTCTGAGAGAGGGGACTTGCAGGAGGCTCTGTGGTCCCAAATTTGCACCTCCTCAGATCAGCAAAAAGTGCCCAGATTCATTTTCTATCAATCCAGCTTCACGTCTTTGTCAAGTGATTTAAGCATCTGTGTTTAATCAGATTAAAATACTCCTACCCACAAAAGTACTATTAACCGTAACAGTAAGGGGGAGAAAAATAAAGGGAGCAAGGATGGGAGGGGCTGAGCAGCAGTGAAAGTTCAATTAGTATTTTAAATCCATTTTAATCAGCAAATTATTTACCTTCATTTAGATATAAAACTGATCCCCATCTCTGCTCCTGAACGGGAATTCCTTACTGAGACTTGAATTTGAAGATCTACGAGGCCAAGAATCAACATTAACACTTTGTTGCTCTGTGTTTGAAGACAGAAGAAAAAAAATAATATTAATAATAATAACAATAACAACAATGTATTCTTGAGACATGAAGTGTGACCTTCATTCCAAGTTTGATGCTTGGGAAAGGGATACAGGACAAGGTCATCCAGCCCTTTGTGCTTTGGGGGATAAAATTCTGCCATTCAGATCTTTTACAAAGCAGAACTTCTGATTTTATTCCTGTTTTATTATCTAGCTTGCTTCAAAGATTATTTTATGTGGTGTGATGACTTTAGATGTGATACAGTTAGATGTAAGCAGCTTTTAAAATGTTACTTCTTTTCAAATAAATGACTTTGAAATCTATTTTGTAAGCTTTGGTGGGCCTTTAATTTAGTTCAGATTATTGTTATTATTATTATTATTATCATTATCATCATTATTATTATTATTTTACAATAGCTGTGTGCTACTGGACAATCTTTAATTTAGATGTAAACCATACCAAAATCAGGATTCTATTTGGTATCTAATTTGGTATCATTGCTTATTGACTGGTATTAAAAAAATCCTTTCTAAGGGTCCTGAATGATGTATCTAAACCAAACAATTTATAGCAGAAAAACTCTTGGAAATTGAATTTATTGCAGTCTCTGCCAGCCCACGTGTGATCAAACAGCACAAATAAATAAATACACCTGCAGTGTGGCAATAATTGTATTTTGTGGCATGATTTACAGTGGTGTCACAGCTTTTGTGATGTGCAATACTTGGAGGAAAATACAAATTATAACAAAGGTTTTCAATCTGAAACAGCATCTGTACAAATATTTGCTGAAGTAGATTTACAGGATAGGAAAAAACAACAACAACAACAAAAAAAAGACATTTTCTTCAAGGTTTAAATATGCTGGTAGGTTAATTAGGGAACATTTAATTCAGACAAATACACCTGAATACACCAAAACTGTCAGCTGTTAAAAATGAGGAGAAAAATAAAGTCAGTGCTTGAAACTCCTTGATAGAGAATTTTTTAAAAAAATCTATCTTATAGATATAGATAAATAAAAATGCTATCACATGAGGATCCACATACAGAGTTATTTATTCAAGTCTGAACAGGTGGTTTGGGAGCACTGAATGAAGCTCATTTCTCACAGATTTGTACTATCAGTGGTTTTTAAAAAGCACAAATTCTGCTTAAAGCTTTTCCTAAATTCAGGCTTTTATAAAGTAAATAAATATTCAGGTTATTCACACTGGGTAAAGCCAAGTGCAGAGACGAGAAGCCATATGATTAACCCTAAAAATTTAAAGTTTTGCAACAAATTTCTCTTTGAAAATCATAGTTTATTACCCTGGCACATTATTGCACCCAGGAATTTTGGGGTGCTTGTATTCATACACAGAACCTGATTTTCACAAAGGATTTCATGTGGGAGGAACCTGCAAAAATTTAGGAACAAATGGGATGTTTCTAAATCTTATCTACCCACAGTTAGCAAATACTTGGAAATAATTAATTAATAATTAATTTACCTTCAACAGTGAAAGAACATAAACTACTAAGGGAAAAACTTTTTAATATGATGGACACACTGATATTTTTAAGTCAAATCTGTATTTCAAGTAATCCAAATTAATCTGGAAAAGCTTTCCAGTTGTCTTTTAAAGCCAGGGCAGTTGACTGGGAAGCAAAGACCCAACGTCCCAGTGAAATATGTCAGGTTTAAAATGCAAATTAAAACTTTGCAGTGTGTTCTAGGGCTGTCTAACTTTCCAATTCCAAAAGATTACAAAAGCACCCCCGAGGATCATGGAATCCAACTCCTGGCCCCCCAGAATCCCACCCTGTGCCCAAAGTGGGCTCCAACTCCTCAATCCAGAAAATGTTGGCATCAGCAGATCCCTTTTAATCATCACAAGAGGGATTTTGCATCTCCCAGCCAGCTGAGGTAGAAATTTGTCCATTTTATTTGGACTGTGGCAAGATTCCCCTGGATTCAGCAAATTAACTCAACCTCTGTGAAGTTCTGGGGTTAAATAATTCCCATGCATACTTACAAACAAGGGAGGAGAGCAGATCCATGGAAACGGCTTCTGCTCCATCCACAGGCTGCCACAGGAATCAGAAAATCATGGAAAGTTTTGAGGAATTTTGCTGAATGAGAGATGGGATTGCTGAGTTGCTTTAGATGCTGTGATTTATTATTTCTTGTCTTCTACATAGGCAGGATGAGTTGGGCTCACATCTTCATCACATGGTCAGAAGGTCACAAGACCTCCAGTTACAAGACTATTTAGAGATTTATTAACCAATAAAACACTGTTATATAGAATATTTATGTTTTTAATCCAATCACTAATTAAGTTGTCCTACATGTTTTGCTATAATGCAGATTTCAACGGCCTATCACATTATGACACCCTGTTTCACTGTGCTACACTCTAAAACGTCTTATTTCCTTTAAAACTGCTTCAGTTTTTTCTATATCCTAAACTCTAAACTCTGAATTTCCCTCTATCGAACTTCACAAGTCTCTATTTTGAGTACAAATCCACATTCTCACTTCTAGCATTCAAGTTTGGAAGCCTTTTCCAGCATTGCAACCTTGGAACCCTGTATTTAAAGTTTTGGCCTGCAGGCCCAGTGTCCTGAGAGCTCTCTGCTTTTTGGATTCCAACAGAATGGTTTGGGTTGTTGGGACCTTAAAGCTCATCCAGTTCCACCTTCCCCTGCCCCAGATTGCTCCAAGCTCTGTCCAGCCTGGCCTTGGGCACTGCCAGGGATCCAGGGGCAGCCACAGCTGCTCTGGGAATTCCATGCCAGGCCCTCCCCACCCTCCTAGGAAACAATTCCTTCCCAAAATCCCATCCAGCCCTGCCCTCTGGCACCCCACGCTCTCATAAACCCACTCTGTCCCTCATAAATCCTTCTCCATCTTTTCCATAGGTTCCCTCCACGTTTTGGAAGCACAAAATTTCTATAAAAATCTCAACTAGAAACCACCGTGCTCCATAATTCCTTCTCAAGCTCTTCCCACCTGGGAGAGTTTTCCTTGGTTTTTGTCCACCCAGCTGGTGAGAAGTCCCAGCTTGGATTTTTTTTTCTGTGTTTATGGATAGTTGGAGTTCAGGAAAATTCAGGACAACACCAGAGAGGTTTCTTGTGCAATGGAAACAGAGAAAAGGAGAAAAGGATTCTTTGTGCAAAGAATGGCAAGGTGTCAACTCCATTAATGACTGAGTAATTCCCCTCCTCTGCGCAAAGCAGCACAGAAAATGCATAAAAGTCATTAGAAGGAAGCTCTCCCCAAAAGAGCTAAATTACATCCTAATCCTTTAATTCCTCAGATGAAGAACACTCCCCGGGAAGTTCAGTGGCCCGGAAAATTCTCAATTCAACAATTTCTGCATCAGGCAAAACAGAGCTCGACATTTGTGCACAGCAAACACCTCTCTGATCTGCTTTAGTTTATATTGTTTAAATATCCCATTAAAATAAATATATTTCATCAACAGTTTATAATTAAAGTGTATTTTTTTCTAAAAGTTGAGTTTCTAAAACCAGAACCAGTTAAGGAACCAGAAGGTCTTTATGGTTTCTTTTTGTAATGTTTAAAAGTAGGAAAAAACCAACTGCATCACCAATAGAGTACAGAAATATCTATGTTTGCTGTGTGATCAACAATTACAATTATCAGTATTTATTTAAATTAACCAACAATTAATTAATTACTGATAAATATTTGAGATTCTTGTTTTCTGAGACCACACCAAGGCACCTGCCCATCCTCACACACAGTTTACCTTCCAGTGCTCTCACAAGCTGCATAAAAATACATGACCTAATCACACAAAATACCTCATCAACTCCTCTGGAATAATTTAAAAAATTAACAGCTTTTACATGCAATGGCAAATTAGAATCAGAGACTCGTTAAGTTTGGGAAAGATCACCAAATCCAACCATCAGCCAGGTCACCACTAACCCATGTGCTCAATGCCACAGCCACAGGTTTTTTGAACACTTCCAAGGATGGGGGCTCCACCACTGCCCAAGGCATTTTTCCAATGCTTTAAAACCCTTTCCATGAAGAATTTTTCATTTCCAAACCTCCCCTGGCACAATTTGAGGCCATTTCCTCTCAATGTTAGAACAACGCCCAGGAAGGACAGGCAGGAAAGTTCTTCCCAATAACCAGAGGAAAAAAAAAATCCTAAAATTACCTGTCCTGAAGAGGCATCTCCCAAATGGGAAGTTTGGGGTGGACTAAGGGAAACAGAGAAGGGGTCAAACAGAAATCAGGCTTCATGAAATCCTATTGGATTTGACATGAGGATGTGACCCCTGAGCAGCTACTCCTGCTTTACACAAACTTCCCTCCCCTTGTAACAGCACTGGGGCCTTCTTGGTTAATTTTAGCAAGATGTCCAACGCAAAACTTGTCAAAATGAATTAAGAAATTGCTGTTAATTAGGGTGAACGTTCAATTCATGGTTGGTGCCACAGCTGGAATTTTAGATCCTATTTTTATCTTGGTACGACACCACAGTTTACAGTTTATTTTGCTATATTGACTTAATTTTACTATACTTATTTCATCAAATCTTATTTATCCAGACAGTTTGGGAAGACCTGGATTCCAACTGCTTCCATGAGTTTCTACACCCTTTACATGCACAACGTTCAGTCCCAAAATAAATCAGAATTTTACTCCCAAACAGCTGCAGATAAGCACTGAAAAATTACTTATCTTAGATAATGGATTTCAACTCTTTTAGAATGCTTAATTCAAATGAACACACAACACAGGAATGAAATTAAAAGATTTAAAGGAAATAATGCAGGTGGAGAATAAAAAAGAAGCTTTGTTCTTGCATCAGAATGTATTAGATCTTGCAATTTGCATATACAAATAATTCAGCCACATTCGCCGGCATTAAAAACACAGCAAGATCAAATTAGAAACGTAAGAAAAGAAAATAATAAGAGCTGAAACTGTATAATACATACATATATTATAAAGATTTGACAAATTAAATACATTTTGGTTATACAGAAAAGTTCCAGGAACTTTACACGAAAAATGGGACAAGGGAAACGCAAACATTTCAAAAGACTGAACACGGGGCGGTCTGGCTCATTTTAGAAGTTTAAAAAATACATAAAAATAGCCTAAAAAACACTGCTAATTACAGTATGCATTCTTCATTAAGGCCCAAGTCAGCCAAGCACTTTTAAGGGATTGCTTCGGGGGCAGGGAATCCACGGCATTCCCTGGAATCTGGGATGAGGATCTTGGGAAGCGAACGCTTAAACGCCGAGCTGAGCTGGGACCTTCTGAACACATGAACAGTCAAAGTCACACGGTGACCAGAACCACAGACAGATCAGAAGGACACTTCCAATCCAACTATTTGGCCTTTCAAAGGAATTCCATGCAACGGATGGAGATTCAAAGGAAAATTCCAATCCCCCACGACACTCCCCAGAGCTCCAGCCACGCAACGACTGCCAAGGGAGCTCCTCAAATCCCACAAAAACCTTCATGGAGCCTCAGTTGTGAATTCTGAATTCTACTTTAGGCATCTCTCGTTCTTCCTTGATATCTCAACCTGGTTATCAGCTAAAATCCAAGGATTTGGTGTTCCAGCTGAGCTCCATCAGGCTCCTGCTTGTGAGGAGGCCTTTAGGGAGCCCCGTGGGCAGCTGGGGTTGTGCTGCAGTTCCTGGGGGGCTCTGGGACCCCCACACCCTCACCCCCATCACTGCTGCACTGACATTGACCTCATGGACAACTCAGCCTGAGGTTTTACCTCAGGAACCCCAAAACCTGCCCACCACACAAATTATTATTGTTCAGATGCTGGCTAAAGGGTCAGACAGATCCTGACAGCAGCATCATAACATGGGAATTCCTTTATTTTCCAGCCTTTAGGAGTCTCCCTGCACTGAGACTGACCTCATGGACAACTCAGCCTGAAGTGTTACCTCAGAGACCCAAAAATCTGACAAATTATTATTCAAATGTGGGCTAAATGGTTGGAAAGATCCTGAAATCAGGCTCATAACATGGAAATTCCTTTATTTTTCAACCTTTCTGAGTCTCCCTGCACTGAGATGGACTTCAGGAGACAACCCCACTTTTTACCTCAGGGACCCACAAAATCTGCCCAACAGACAAATTATTATTGTGATTGCAATGTTGGCTAAATGGTTGGAAAGATCCTGACATCAGGATCATATAATGGGAATTCCTTTGGATTATTTCCCAATCTCTTGGAGTCTCCCTGAGATTGACCTCATGGACATCTCACCCCACGTTTTTACCTCAGCAACCCAAAAATCTGACCAATTATTATTCAAGTGGTGGCTAAATGCGTCAGAAAGATCCTGACATCAGGATCAGAAAATAGGAATTCCTTTGCATTATTCTCCAGCCTCTGGGAGTCTCCCTGCACTGAGATGGACTTCAGGAGACAACCCCACTTTTTACCTCAGGGACCCACAAAATCTGCCCAACAGACAAATTATTATTATGATGATTGAAATGTCGGCTAAATGGTTGGAAAAATCCTGACATCAGGATCATAACATGGGAATTCATTTATTTCCCAACCTTTCAGAGCCTCCCTGCACTGAGGTTGACCTCATGGACAACTCACCCCAAGTTTTTACCTCAGGAACCCAAAAATATGACCAATTATTATTCAAGTGTGGGTTAAATGGTCAGAAAGATCCTGACAACAGGATGAGAAAATGAGAATTCCTTTGCCTTTTTTTCCAACCTCTTGGAGTCTCCTTGCACTGAGATGGACTTCATGGACAACTCAACCCCACTTTTTACCACAAAGATTTTTTTTTTTACTTCAAAAATTTTACCACAAAATTTGCCCAACAGACAAATTATTACTATTGAAAAGCTGGCTAAATGGTTGGAAAGATCCTGACATCAGAATCAGAAAATGGGAATTCTTCTGCATTATTCTCCAGCCTCTTGGAGTCTCCCTGTGCTATAAATCAGACTGAACCCCACTGTATCATTTCCAGGCTGGTTTTATTCCGGCTCTCTTGATGTGGATGGAATTTCAGGACCATTCCCTTCCTCTTTCCCTGCCCAACCCTGTGGCTCGAGTGTTTCTTCTCATAGAGACTCACGAGCGAGGTTTAGTCTTTCAACAATCTGGTTTTTGAAGTGCATAATTTACTGTACAAATAAATACAAGAGTGCAGCCATGGGAAGCCAGTGGCACTGGGGGAATTGGGTGCTCAGGAATTCCTGTCCCAAACCTTTTCCAGCCAGGATGGAAGGGAAGGACACCAAGGGACACCTTCCTGTCCCCTTGCATTGCTCCAAGGTGCAATGGGATTATACTGGAATGGGATAAAATAGTGCAAGAACAGCAGGAAAAGCTCAGTTTAAGCTGCTTGTTTTAAGTAAGGCTTTGATGTTGCATGGCCAAAGCCCAGCTGGATGAGACAGAACTGTTGCATATTCGTTAGGTAATTAATTACAAATTCACCCCTTTGTGATCATTAAGTCAGAGATGCTTTTGGAAGAGTGGGAATGATAAACTTGGTAATTATTCAAATGTTCTGGTGCCCTGTGATTTTGGGGATTTTCCAGCCTCTGGTCAGGGCTGTAATAAAAACTTCTCTATTTTCCGTCACAAATTCTATTCTCAGTAGGACTTCCAGTAAAAATATATCTCTGTACACAACCCTAAACCCCTTCTGCAAAGTCCTTTTTTGGTAACATTTCTGGGAGGGTAAAAACCTGGAGGAACTTTTGCTAAAACACTCATTATTTCTGGCATTAAACTGTTCATAAAATGTTTTTTTCCAATTTTTACCTCTTAGTTATCCTGCTGAGTTGAATCAAGGAATAAGAGTTTACCTCTTATTTTAAAGAAATTATGCAGGTTTTGATAGAAAAGAGAAGCTTTTACCTCCATTTCTGGCCTTTCTCTTCAAGTAGACAAGTTCAGGTGCTGCAAAAAATACTTTTCAAATACACAAAATATTCTAAAAATCACATTATTGCCTTTCTAAGTTGATTTAAACAATATTTGGGGAAAAAACAAATTAACAGGGCTTTGAAAGTTCTGTTAACTCAAAAATTCAAATCTGTATTTCTACAGATTTTATCCTAAGGACAGTAAGATTCAAAATCCAACAAAACCCGGGGGCTCTTTAAAACAGCCTGCAAAAATAAATATCTATTTTCACAGTGAACATATTTTCCTGGTGAATAAAACATGTTTAAATGTGCACCAAAATTCACTTTTTTTAGGATGAACTATAAATCACCTCTCAAAAACTTCAAGAATTGGGAGATAACGCTGCTGATAAATATTTATGAGTGGCAAAATTCAATGGAAAAAAAATCCCAAGAATTAAGTTTTTGTTATTTAGAATAGAGAATTCTATCCCATCTTACAGTGCTATACAGTATAGGAACATTATACTTTGCTTTAGAAGATATTTATATTTAAGAAACAACTTTATACAACAAATGCAACTTTTAGAGCCAGCACAACATTGTATTTACAGTTCAGTCAACAATCCAAGTGACACGGAATAAATTAACATAATATACAACTATTTATACAGACAAATTAAAAAATAAGGCAGAATTCTCATTTGAAATTAGCATAATCTGAAAAGATGTCGATGAAATCTTGTACCACTCTGTAGCAGAATTCATACTGTTCCTGGAAAACAAGGAAAAGAAATCAAAATGTGCTTTTGGTTACTCTAAGAAAATCTGAATTCTGCAAATCCCGGTGATAAATTCAACAAGTCCTAATTCGGACCAGTAGCTGAGGACTGGTTTCTTCTGATTTTTGTTTATTATTTTAAATAAAAAGAATATTTTTACTGTTTTCCTCTTTCTTTGGTCAGACACAGGCTGGTTGCTGCTCTTCATATGATTGCTTGAGCTTTTTCAGAGATGGTTCTTAAACTGAACCAGTTCTTAGGCCTGGCTTTGGATTTAAACCCAGCTGCTCACAACACAAACTCCTGAGCACTGCCCAGGAATAATCAGGGAATCACAGAATCTCAGAATGGTTTGGGTTGGAATAGACCTTAAATCCCACCCAGCGCCACCCCTGCCATGGCAGGGACACCTTCCATTGTCCCAGTGTCCAGCCTGGCCTTGGGCACTGCCAGGGATCCAGGGGCAGCCACAGCTGCTCTGGGAATTCCATCCCAGCTCCTCCCCACCCTCCCAGGGAGGAATTCCTGCCCAAAATCCCATCCAGCCCTGTCTCAGCCTGACCATGGATAATCCAATTCCATTTCTTCATCCCCTTTTTCTCCTGTCCGTGGGAGAAAAGGGGTTGAGGTAATTGTTTCTAAAGAGGTTTCAGATTGCTGAATGGAAGCTGCAATGGAAATAAAAAATACCAATGTTTTTGTATGTTTTCAAGTTAAGAAAGTCCCAAAAAGCTTTTTTTAAATGTTTACTCAATAGGGAAAGGCATCTGGACTAAGCTTCAGACAGCAGTTGTAGATGACTTGAAGGAAAACTTTAAAGATTTTGAACAAGTCAGAGACATTTCCATGGATTTCCACGTCTCTGGCAGTGTCCAAGGCCAGGCTGGGCCCTGGGATGGTGGAAGGTGTCCCTGCCCATGGCAGGGGTGGGAATGGGATGAGCTTTAAGGTCCCTTCTGACCCAAACCATTCCATGATTCCAATTTATACCCAGACATTTTAAGGTAAGAAAGAACAACTGATAAATAGCTTAAAAGCAATTTACTTAATAGATTTTATCACCTGCAACACCCAAAATATGTTTGGTTTAACTGCCCCAAGTTCCTAAAAGACAGAGAATACTAACCAAGTTGTATTTTTAGACATGCTCTAAAAACCCTTGTAAAACCCTAATTATGCCTTGCACACAACTCATCCACCACACATTGTTTATGTCAACCTGCAAAAAACCCTTTTATTCTCCTCTCTCAAGAATATTTACACCCAGAACTGCCTTCCAAAGCCCTGGCAAATCCATACCAGTGTTTGCACCATGTGTGGCCTCTGCAGCCTCAGGCTCTTCACGGCTTGGAACACGTCCAGGAGCCCCTCGGCCTTCACCCGCTCCAGGATGTTGCTCAGTGCTATGAAGGTTCCAGTCCTCCCTGCTCCAGCACTGCAATGCAAACATGTTTGTTTGGCATGAACTGGGATAAAAATGGGAAAAGAGGAATGCCAGGAGGATGGAACACGAGCCAGCAGTGTGCCCTGGTGGCCCAGAAAGCCAATGGCTCCTGGTCTGGATCAGGAGCAGTGTGGCCAGCAGGAGCAGGGAGGTCATTGCTCCCCTGTGCTGGGCACTGTGAGGAGCCCCTCGAGTGCTGTGCCCAGCTCTGGGCCCTCAGCTTGGGAAGGACCTTGAGAGCCTTCAACACATCCACAGGAGGCAACAAGGCTGAGAGGGGCTGGGAACACAAACCCTGAGGGAGCTGGGGGTGCTCAGCCTGGAGAAAAGGAGACTCAGGGGTGACCCAACCACCAAGCCCAGTCCTTCCAGGGAAGTTGATGGGGCTGAAATTCACCATAATCCAAAGAAAAATCCCATTATCTCTCCAGTCCTGACACCCTACCCCGTGCTAAATCCCAGTGACAAAGGAAAACCTAAACCCTGTGTCCCCATGGTGGTGATCCAGCAGGTGACAACAACCACCTAGGAAATGCCTTGGAATCTGCCAGAGATTAATCCATTCCCCTGCTCCTGCTGCAGCAAGGTCTGCACTCAGGCAGGTGAAACATTGCTGAAATATTGATCCTTTGGCAGGAGGAAAATCCTGCAGGAAGAAGAACTTTGGTCCTGGAATGCTCCCAGGGAAATTTTGCCGTGACAGGATTGTTTGTTTAATGGCACTGCCGTGAAAAAGAATTGATGTTTGCTGAAAGTGAAGGTGAAAATGAAGTTTGGGAAGGATGCTGGGATGCTTGAGCATGTCCAGAGGAGGCAGCGAGGCTGGAGAGGGGCTGGGAACACAAACCCTGAGGGAGCTGGGGGTGCTCAGCCTGGAGAANNNNAAAGCCTGGACGTGGCACTGGGGGCCAGGGTTTAGGTGAGACTCGATGATCTGGGAGGTCTCTTCCAGCCTGGGCATTCTGTGATTGTGTGCCTGTGTGCCAGCTGAGGGCCAGCAGGGCTCACCTGCAGTGCACAGTGATGGGGTGGTTCCCTGTCTGCTGCTGCTGCTTCTGCACGGCCGCGATGAGGTCGATCATGCCCTTCCCTTCGGCAGGGATCCCGATCTCCGGCCACCCGTGGAAGTGGAACTGCCTCACCAGCCTGCTCTGCTTCTCCTGGTTGTTCTGCCAGCAGGAAAACACCAAAACAGCCTTCAGCCCCTTCACCATTCAGCCTCTGGCTCCTCCCAAGAGGAAACACAATTCCTGCCTGGAACGTCTGCAGCAGCGATTCTGTGCAACCTGTTCCATAACACATTAAGGACCTTGATGATTTTATTTCCAGTAATATTCCATGATTCTATCCTGGCAGGTCTGTTTTGAAAATCCTCCACCCAGTGATAATTCCCCTGTGGAGAGCCTAACAGAAGAATGGCTCCGCAGTAAGGGACATGATCAGGTAGAGCTTATTAGAGTGTAAGGCCTGGGTGCACGTGACAGGGACAAGGGCAGCATGTCCTTGAAGATAAGGGTTACAAGATCTGAGACTGCAAAAGTATGTGAAAGCACACAAGAAGCAGAAACAGCGAAACCGCGAGGCAGAACGTCAAGGACAAAAACACAAGATAGCTTATAGTCAATAAGGAGCTAGAATTTTGCAATATGCATGAGCTGATTATGTATGCTATAAAGGATGTACACCTATACCTAATAAATGACACTTGCTGACCATGATAGCTTGGGGCTTCTGTTCCACGGCCTCGGCTACAACACTTCCCCATGCAATTTCCCTTTGGTTTGTGTTGGAATTTTGGTTATTGAGAATTTTAAATTTTTTTGTGTTGATAGGCATTAACTTTTAGGAGAGTATTATATTTGACTCGAGGATGTGGAGAAGGCTTCTAAAATTGAATGACAGAATTAAGATTATAGGTGTAGAGTTTAAATAAAAGTGTATAATATTGCATAACAGAAAACTTAGAGTTTAAAGTTTTAGGACATAATAATATATATAAAATAAAATGGAAGTTTTAGGGTAGAGGTTAAATTTTTTTTAAGAGGTGTCAGTGATACTACATAATTAGATTAAAAAATTATATAATGGGTTATAAGTAATTAGTTATTAGGTTAAAAATAATTAAATAACATTTCTTAATTAGACAGTTTACCCTTAAAAGGCCTTATAAAGAAAAAAAACACAATACATTTTTTAATTTATTAACTTAAAATGCTATAAAACTCACGGTTTGTGAAACTATAATATAGATAAGAACTAATAAACATCTAAATCCCATGGCAGGGGTGGAGCGAGATGAATTTTAAGGTCCCTTCCAACCCTACGCAGTCTGGAATTCTGTGAAAAATCTTGAACCAAATTTTCTTTGATACCTACATGGGAGATGGCAGAAAAATCCAGGAATAACAGCAACAACAAAACAGATCAAAAAAAAAAAAACCAAAACCCACCCCCTCATTTTGAAACCACCTGTTTTACTGATCAGAATTTTCAGGGACTTGAAGCAAAATTATTTCATATAAGCTTCCTCTTAAAGCCAGCTTTTGATTAACCACATTCAAGTGTAGACAGAAACGCAAGAATTTAAGATACACAACCAGGTTTTTAAATGCTTTCTGATGAAAAAAAAAAAAAAAAGAAACAAAAAAACCCCAAAATGCTGGACTTTTAAAGAATTACCTGATGATATGTAACCAGGAAGTCCCTCACACTGATGGCATCCGTCAGGCTGTCACTCTTGATTTCCACCGTGATGTCTCCGTGAGTCACAGAGCCCTCTGATGGCCAGTACTGGCAGCATTTTTCCTGCAGCATCCACAGAATTGCAAACATTCCTTGATTTTTCACCCCCCCCCAGTTATCTACACTGTCACAAATCTCTGGTAGAAGAAGTGACATAATAAGTGTGTTCTAAACACTAAGAATGCAGTGGTAAAATATTTCTTGAATAGAAACCATCATGATGAAAAGGGCTCAGGAGGGCCAGACAGAAAATAATGCTTTAAAACAGAGTAGAATAATAAATGGAATTCCTGAAAGCAAGGCAATGTTGTTGAAATCTCCCAAAACCAGCAAGAAAAAGCTTTTCCCAACACCCTTGTTGAACCCAGAATTTTCAAGCTGCAACACAGGACTCTTTCATTAATTAATTAACGACAGTAATTCTTCCATTTAAATCAAATAATGAATTAATTCTCATATTCAAATCAAATTAGGACTGGCTCAGAATGAGCAATGGGAGTTTTTACTGGGACAAACGGGATAAAAGTTTGCACAAAAGTTTGTTCCCAAATCCCAAAACACTTTCCCGTGTCAGGCAACTAGAAGCATTCAAACATCACAATATTCCATTTTTTTTTGTGTTTTCTGACAATTCCAGAAAAAGCAGCAATGCTGCCCCACACTAAAGAGTGAAGCTTAGGAAAAGCCAAACAAAAAAAAAATCTCAGACTGCTGTAATTTTTAGGGGAAGAAAATAATTTTTCCAGCACGGATGCAGGTGGGAAGGGGAAGGGGAGGGCGTGTACCTGCTCCCTCTCCTGGACCTCGGTGAGCATCACGATGGTGTGGCACTTCCACTCCCACACCATCCTCCAGAAATCCTCCACCGTGTGAGGGAGGGGGCCCTGGGTGGCAATGAAATAATCCTTCTGTCGATAGCCCTGTGGGAAGAGAGCAGGGTCACCTGGGGGACAGGGACAGAGCGTGGGCACGCAGGGCCAGGGCTCACAGGGACCAGGGCTCACAGGGACCAGGGCTCACAGGGACCAGGGCTCACAGGGACCAGGGCTCACAGGGACCAGGGCTCACAGGGACCAGGGCTCACAGGGACCAGGGCTCACAGGGACCAGGGCTCACAGGGACCAGGGCTCACAGGGACCAGGGCTCACAGGGACCAGGGCTCACAGGGACCAGGGCTCACAGGGACCAGGGCTCACAGGGACCAGGGCTCACAGGGACCAGGGCTCACAGGGACCAGGGCTCACAGGGACCAGGGCTCACAGGGACCAGGGCTCACAGGGACCAGGGCTCACAGGGACCAGGGCTCACAGGGACCAGGGCTCACAGGGACCAGGGCTCACAGGGACCAGGGCTCACAGGGACCAGGGCTCACAGGGACCAGGGCTCACAGGGACCAGGGCTCACAGGGACCAGGGCTCACAGGGACCAGGGCTCACAGGGACCAGGGCTCACAGGGACCAGGGCTCACAGGGACCAGGGCTCACAGGGACCAGGGCTCACAGGGACCAGGGCTCACAGGGACCAGGGCTCACAGGGACCAGGGCTCACAGGGACCAGGGCTCACAGGGACCAGGGCTCACAGGGACCAGGGCTCACAGGGACCAGGGCTCACAGAGCTCACAGGGCTCAAACGTGAGCTCCTCTATGTCATGGGTTTGGCACAAGCCAAGTGCCAGTGCACCCATGAGAATGCATTCCCCCAACTTCTGCTGTGAGGTAAGACCAAAAACGAAGCAGAGTAGACCTAAACTTAAGGTATAAATAAAAAAAAAAAAAAAAGGGGAAACAAAAAAAAGTAACCATCAACAGAAGTAAAAAGTT
>VXBQ01006239.1:741901-908766 GCA_013400175.1 Phainopepla nitens | reverse complement strand
GCCGGGGCAGGGCCAGCCCCGAGGTGAGCGCAGAACGGGGGTGCGGGGATGAGCAGCGCAATGCGAAGCAGGGCAGCGCCTGAGGGGTTGGTCTGCAGCCGACAGCCGCGTCCCCTGGCAGCCTTTGGCCCCCGCGGGGCTGCGGGAGCCTCGGCGGTGTCCCCGTCCCCGCCGGGCACAGCCGGTGCGGGGCCGTGCTGGGCGGCGAGGCAGCCCGCGGTGGGAGGCGGGCTGGGGTCCGGCAGTGCCGACCGCACGCTTCCCAACGGCCTCCCCCATCTCTTTTATCCCTGTTCTCTTCCCCCATCTCCACGTTTTGCGGCCGCCCTCCCCCACTTTCCTGAAGTCCTTTCTCCTCCCTCGGCGGCGGGGGCCATTCCGCCCGGCCGCCTCCGGGGCCGCCCACTCCCTTTGTGGGAGACGCTGTGGAGCGGCGGAGACCCGGGGGAGGGGGGACCCCGCTGCTCCCCGCTCCTGGGGCAGGGCTGGGGGCTGCGGCGGCCCAGGGAGCCCCCGGCGCAGCCTCTGTCCCGGCGGGAGATGGGCTCAGAGCCGGGCACGGGCCGCAGCCCTGGGCGTCCTCTCTGGGGAAGGAAGAGGAGCCGGAGCCCCGAGTGATGCCGCACGCTGTCGCTAAAATAAACCAGATGAAGCTCTGTTATAAGGAGCGAGAAGAGTCCTAAACCATTTTGCGGGCACGAGACAGAGGTAGCGTGATGAAGTAAAGGAGATAATTCACGAAAGTTTTCTGGTATTTTGCACGTGGGCTGGCCGGTGCGCTGTGGCCGGCACACCGGAACGCTCCGCGCCGAGTCCTTGCTCTGCCAATGGCTTCATCAGACGCATCCTCTTTGTTGGAAGTGCTGTAACTCGGGTTGTCCTGGTGAGACCCAAGTTACTGATCATATCGGCTCACTCTGTTGCTGGGTTAACAGTGACTGACGCTGCGGTGTGCTGGGTCATGATGGGTAGCGCTGGTAGACACCAGATGCTCTCACCTTCGGTTTGGGTCAGCTCCTCCTGGGCTCCACAGCAGAATTTCTGCTGATCCCAATTCCCTGCACTTGAATCCCCAGTCTCATTCGGTCTCTATTAAAAACAAAACAAAAAAAATCTTGAATGGAAAACGGTTGGAAGGCATATGTTGTGCAGATGCATGACTTGTATTCTTTATGGTGAGGTATGGTGTTTGAGATGGATATAGTGTGGGAGATTAGCATCTGGATGTTTACAAGCTGCAGTAAAAGCGAGTATTTATTAATATAATTGTGTAGAAAATATCCTCTAGGTAAAGAGGACAAAATCAAGCCCAAGTAAATTTCAGAGGCCATATGTCTCAGCTTGAAAATAAATACACTTTACTTTGGTTGTGAAAATTCAGTCATAGAAACAAATAAATTGCCAGACAAAGTGAAATAAATTATGCTTTTTAGTTTTCTGTAAGGTACCATCTTACATCAAATAACCTTCATTTAATACTAATTCCTATTTGAATATATATGATAACATGCAGTTGAAAAGGTAGGATTTTCCTGAAGCTTGTATGTATGGGTGACAAGAGCCAATACCCATTTTGGTTTTCTCATTGAAATTTGCAGTGATCTCACTACAATAATGTGCAGCTTTTATATAGCAGCCCACGAGTGCTAGAGGCATCTGGATGAAATACTTGCTTTTTATGTCAGTGATTGAAGCTACCAATATATTTCATTGCTTCTAAGCCACCCCTCGTGGGGATATTTAAATTCATAATTGTATTTTTCTAGCTGAAAGATCAGGTCGAAAGACCATTCCTCCTATTAGATTAAGCTGATAGAATTTTATTTCTCAGCGTGAGAGCACAGATCATCCGAGGAAGCTGTGAGTTTCAACCCCCCTGGTGGTGAACTGCCTTACAAAAGCCTCAATTCAAGATAACTGATCCTAAAACAATGTGAAGAATGCGATGCAGATTAGAATAGCAATGTTTCTCTTATAGAAAGTAAACAACTTAAGCTCAGAATTGTAAGCATCGTGACGAGGGAAAAGTACATTTTGAAGTCAGGATGGAAAGATTTCTCAGAGTAGTTGTCAATAAAAGTTCGGGGAAAAAGTATCTTGGCATGGCCGTGGAGAGTGCTGTGGTAGAACTCAAAGCATTTCTTGTTTTTCTGTTCAGTTTTGCTTTTGTCCTGTCAGCAAATTAAGGAACCGGGGGTTGCCACAGCTGTGAGGGTCTGCAGGACGTGCTGAAGTCCAGTCTAAGAAGGAGAAACACACGATACTGAAGTCACTGCACTGAACAACTTTGAAAGTTAATGATTGGTTCTTTCAGCCTAAAGATTAATATCTACATAGCTATAAAATTTAGTTGGTATTTTAATTACAGGTGTTTTGTTAAAGTGTCCCTATCGTGAAAAGTTTGGTTTGCATTTTCTGTTATCTTTTGTATCCACTAATGGTTTAACTCTTCATGAAATGTGTAACTCTGTGTCTAGATACAGAGGAATTATTTTACAAAGTCAGAAGCAAAAAGCCATTTCGGGGGCTTGTTGTAGCAGCTTTGCTCTGTTGGAACACATTCTTTGTTATACTGGAGTTAAGTGATACATGTCTTCAAAGTAGAAAGGTAAATTAGTTAATGATTTTGAACATTATTGCCTATATTTAATAAATTTGACTGCCACTGTCAGGTGATTTTTCTGTTATTAAAAAAAAAAAAATCCTGCTACTGTAAACCTATGGTAGTGTTAACTTGGAAGGCTATAGTTGTAGACTAAATATTTCCTCAGCTGCGTCTCAGTTTGTTTGTGTAAATTGGTGTGCTGAAGTAGCCTGCTCTGTTATTCCTGTCTGGAGTTTTGGGTAAGTGCTGATGCTCAGAGAACTAAGTGGTCTGGGGAAGGTGCTCCATCTGGGCAGAGATCAACATAAGTATTTCACATGCCTGTCACCCTTCGGGTTTCAGACCTGCTTTGCTTCAAGGATCTGGAATAGTAAGTATTCTTGGGCTATGACTAATATACAAATTATGACATTATGGTCAGCAACCACATTTTTTTTGCTGAAACGTAAGTGATACTAATTCTATTGCTAGAGCACTTTCCCAGGCAGTGGGAGATTTATGTTAATCTCCTTAGTTTGAGGTGGTTTGAACCTGCATCTCCAGCCTCTGAATAGAGTGCTGTATTACCAAGTTGCTGTGACAGGTAGTGCAGAGGAGGAGGAGTGTGTGAAATCTCTCCAGACCTCTCTTTGACACTGAGCTACTGCACAGCCAAAATGGCAAGTTTCCTTCCAGAACGAAAAAAAAGCTGATGCTTTAGTTGGATCATTAGGGTGCTCAAAATGTAATGAGGATACAAGTGCAGGCCTCCCTCTCTTCTACTTATTTGCCACAGACAGCAACAAGGTGTTTGACTTGAGAAACTTCTTTGTACCAGTATCTGCTGGGATTTATTTGTTGTTTTGTTTTTTAGTTGTTTTTTTACTGGGTTACTCAAACCTGGCACCACTCACAGGGTGGTTGTGAATCCCACTGAGTGAAGAAGAGGCTCTTTGGTGCCTAACTCAGGGTGGTAAGTTCCACCTCAAGAAGTAATGTACTTTAATTGTAGGAAATATATCATTTGGCAGAAGTTCGAGGTATTGTAGATTTGGCTGTTAGTTTGTGAGCCTAGGCAGATGGAACTTACACTCTCAGCAGCTTCACTGCAACCTCATGCATTCAAAGGTGTTTTGTGCAGTGAAATTGTTTCCTCTGACACTTTGAAAACAGAGACACAGACTTCCAGAATGTACTTGGAGGAAGTTTCTTCTGGAATTTCATTATGAGTTGGATGTTGTATTCACAATTACTTTTTTCATTTCACACAGAAAGTATCCTAAGTGCTTCACCATATTGCATCTTGGGTTCATGTATGCTAGTAGCTTGAGTAGACCTTGTTGCCATGAGTCTTAAATAGCAGTTTTTTTCCCAACATCTGCCACAGAGTTAAGGATTATAGAAAATGAGAAGGTTTCTATCCCCTGCGAAGTTTGTCTTTACTTGTAAATATTTTCTTTAACATTTCAGCTATGTTTCCACTGATGTGAATGTTGTTTCCTGGTAAGAGAGTACTAAAAGAAACTTCAGGTTCCTTGAGGCTTGTGGAAGACTTAAAAGCAGTGCTGTTTGCAGCTTGCAGTGTGAGGCAGGAGACCAGTGAGCTAAAAATGACAGGAGTCTGAGGCAGAATCACTTAACATTGTGGTAAGGTAAAAACTTCTTAATTTTTGGCAAAATTTGGTGGAGTGGTATACTTGGCTTAAGTTTCCACTTTTTCCTCAGGGTTGGAAATCTCTGTTACAGTGAACCTGTACATCTCTTGTGTCTTCAGGGGAGCTAAGGAGCAGGGCCCCAGGATACTTATTAGCTGTCCACACTCATATTTAAGTGCTTAGGTTGTTGAGAAGTCTCATGTTCACCCAAAAAGGAAGAGAAGATCAAGGTAGAGCAACACCAGTAATGAACCCAGAGCCCCTGCCAGGGGTCTCCTATGACAACCACCAATGTTATGGGAGCAGCTCTTCAGAGCTTACAGGATGAGGGTGGTGACAGTCTACAGGGATATGGGACTTATCATGGGGTAGAGGGGAAGAATATTTTGGCATCACACGAGACTTATTTTGGGGTGAATGGAGGATGGGTCAAAGATGGGGGTATCAGAGTGGTTTAGCAAGGAGTGAGTATGCAGGGATCCATGGGGGGTGTGTGTGTGATGGGACTGGTATGTGTACAAGGCAATTTGTGGAGCAGTGACTGGTGTGGAGCCATGGGTCTCAGGGGCTCATGTGCCAGATTCCAGCAATGGGGAGATCTTGGGTGTGGGAGAGCACGGTTTCTGGATCCAGTGAGCCTCCAGCTTTGGATATGAAAGAAATCCATATTGTGGATGGATCCACATTCTGTGTATGAATGCATGTTTTTTCCCTGGAGCAGGAAACAGGATGAAACCATTGGTGGTGGTTGCATTTGTGTGTTTTCTTTTCCTTTGTGAATTTCTATGGCTGGCCATATGTATTTGCATATATTCATAGCATTAGGTGAGTGCCTGTATCTGTGCCTGTTGGGAGTACTTACTCAGCTTTACTAGTGCCTGGGCCTGGTAACATGGAGCTGCAGCAGCCCTGTTTCTCTTGGCCTTGGTACACCCCAGCAAAACTCTGTAGAAGAGCAGATGTAGCTCCAGAGCTCTTGGCTTTTGTTTCCTCTGAGTCCATTTGACTGTCGAAGACTTAATGTAATGGACTTTTATTCTATATAGTACTCAAAAAAGGTCAATTTTAGATGACCAGTTGATGTCACCTCAAACAGAGGTCACATTCCATGTCCTAAGGAATGTTGATTTTGTGGATACTATTGTCTTAAAGTTACAAGGTTCCCTATGCTCATGATAAGCAGCACAAACACATTTTGAAACTTTTTTTAAATAGAATTGAGGTTTGATTTTATTAAAAGGAATATGTAGTGTAAAAAATTGATCTCAACTAGGTAAAATTTTGCTGATTGAGACCAGACTTGTGGTTGGGGGGGGAGAAGAAGAAAGAACAGAGAAATGTCATTTTTTTCTGGTGGTCTGCAAGGAATATCATGGTCATTCTGTAGGGAAAATGTGCTTGGCATAGATTAAAGCCGTAAATTTAAAATCCGCTTTGTGTTTTTTTCCCTGACTTATTTTGCAAGAAATCATCAACAAGCCACAGACCATTTTCTTTTTTCTCGGAGTACAAAGGTATGTGACAGAGAAAAATCCCATGAAAGCATCTAGGTTAGACTGAAGATTAAGATAAAAAAAATATTTGTCTGTCGTAAATATTTTCTCCATTCCCTGAGGGCTTAGAAAAATTGGTCTCTAGAAATTTAGGACTATCAGTGTGTGTTGATCAGTTGTTGGTATTTGCATTAGTCTCACAAAAGACCTCCAGCTGGGGTTTGCTGCCTTCTCCTACTTTTTTTTTTTTTTTTCTGTCCTGAAGACATCTCCTCTTGACCAAACAGAGGAACAGTGTGTTGAAAAAGTTTTGCAAGGCAAGATTGGTTAGCTCAGCTTGCAGGAATTGTGATTTGTTAGTTGGCATAAACCTTAGGAGCACATCAGTCAAACTTTTTTTTGTATTTATGCTTTTAGTTACTTAAGTGATATCTCAGAGGCTCTGTATTGTGCCTCTGAGCTTGCTGATATGAGTACAGCTCTTTGTCTTTGAGATTTGAGGCCAATGCTTCATTTGCTGGTGTGTCAGAGCAAAAATAAGGCTAGGTATTATCTGTGTTTATTCTTTCT
Source organism: Phainopepla nitens (assembly GCA_013400175.1). Taxonomy (NCBI): domain Eukaryota; kingdom Metazoa; phylum Chordata; class Aves; order Passeriformes; family Bombycillidae; genus Phainopepla; species Phainopepla nitens. The sequence continues at coordinate 902,464 of VXBQ01006239.1, read as the reverse complement.
TAGTTACTTCTGCTATTTACGGACTTCAGTGATTTCTCAATTATTCTGTGCTCTTTTTTAGAGGCTGGAAAAAACTGATTTTTCCCTGAAAATTATTTTATGCACACTTTTGAGTATTAAAAGCTATATACATAACAATTTTACAGGAAAGCTGGAAGACTTTTTTTGTAATTACAGTAGATATAAATAACAGTCTGAAAATAGGAAAGCATAATATTGTAAAACTAGAAACTAACTTTCAGTCTTCTAATATCAGATATGGTAGATGCACATAATTTAAACTACTCTGTCTGATGTGAAACAGCAGTTACAATTCCTGAGAAGTGCAGGGCAAAACATGGAGATAGAAGATTTGCTTTTACCTGAAAACCTGATTTTTCTTTTTATTATTAAGCATCTCTGGAAAATCACAACTGTTCTAGTGGTCATGTGAGCTGAGAGAGCCATTGGAAGGGAGGTGGATTCATGGCAGGCATTTTCACCCACTGCCCTTTCCACAAGTTCGACTTGGCAGGCTTTGTAAAGCAGCAGCTAATGTGGGTCGATGAGCTGACACGGTTGCTTTTTTTTTCGTGTCATTTCTGGGCTTTTCCTACCAGGCAAAGGCCGAGAAGATCCCACTGCTGCTTTGTGTAGGCAGAGTTGATGTCAGCCTTCAGCAATAAATTCCTTCTGTTTTGTCATCTTTAACCTGTTAGCTTTTGCTGTTTCTTTTTTTTTTTTTGAAACTGTCATTCGATACAGTAACAGCTCTGTCAGAAGTATTCCCTAACCAATTCTTTTAGATTAAAGATTCAGATTTGAAAGTTGTTTTGCAAGCATAATGTAATACTCTTCTGTGAGTTCATTTATTGCGCTTCGGGACTCAGCCCCTATCTTGATTCCCGCATGAGAATTAAGCTTAAAAAGCTGTTTAAGAAATGGTCTTACCAAAATGGAAACTTGTTTTTTCTCCTTGGCTCTGCCTGCATTTTTATTGCTGCTTGCTCAAAAATGACCTTGAAAATAGGCTGATGACCTTCTTAATTGTATTTCTGTAACTTTTATTTGCTCAAAGCCTGAGAGGACAGTGCAGAACCTGTGCAGGTAATTCAAAACAACTTCTCTAGTCTTGATTTGATTCTTTGATTATTATTTTTTTCTTGTGGATCCGATGAAGCAAGAAGTTTTTAATAGCAAAATCCTATCTTTTCAAATCAGTGGGGTAGGTCTTGCTGACTGTAAAAAATGTTGGAATTCAATCATTGAGTATAAATGCAAATTGGAGCTGTCATTGATGGTAACTTAGATTAGTATTCATTGTTTTTTATTAGGTTTTTTGAAAGCATGACTGGAATTTTGCCTTCTGTCACAAAATCCAAAAGATGTGTGTAAAGAAATGTTTGTGTGGGGAGAGGAAAAAAGCTAAGTAACAACACAGACATCCAGTGCAATTTGATTGTGGCTTGGTGCAGCCTTGCCAGGGAGCCCTGGAGCAGGGATCCAGGTTATCCCTTATTTTTTGGTGGGTGCTGGCAGAGCAAGCTTTGCAGCAGGCGTACAAGGTGTTGGGCAGGCTGGGTGCCTGGGAGGACAGCAGCCTGGGGAGCCTGACTGCACCTCTGCTCCCTACCCAGGCAGAGCTGGTGCCAGGCTGGAGGGAGCCCAGCCAGGCTTCGCTGGCTCCTGGGGGACTTCTGATCCACCTGGGGGTATCTGGACAGTGAGTGAACTGAGGAGAGTCTAGCACCAGCAGTAAGCCTGTACTATAAAAACCAGTTAACTGAATTCCACCTTCCCTGTTTCTGGCTGTTTATTTACAGAAGTAAGAAATCCAGCTCCTGAAAGTGCTTCACTGGTGATAAAACTGTGGAAGAGAGTCCACTGTTGTTTCTTGTCTTGTTTTAATTCAAATGCATGAATAGCTAATGTGTGTTTTGTTATTCTGCATGTCACACCATTCATATATTTTACTTTCCTTTGCTGTGCTGTCCTTTGTGCATATCTTGCACTGCTTGAGGAGGGGAGGGCAGAAAAGGCTTGTAACAGTGTGCCAATGCCTCTGATGATTAGGTTGTTCCTACTTTATTGGCTGAGAAAGGCTAGATAACAGAAGTTTGAAGTGAAGGTTCTTTGAATTGTCAAGATCTGTGGAAACCCTGTGGTTTAAATTAGGGTTGTGAAATATAAGCTGTTGAAATTTCTAGGATTCCTTTTATTTACTTTAGTTTGTAGTCACTGAAATGTGTGCTCAATGCCTTCTACTAGAAAACACCCTTTAAATATGCTGAAGAGATAAAAATTTTGATGGCAAAATGAAGGATTAAATCTGCTTCACTGACCTGGGGACAGTTGCTATGGATTTACATTAATTCTACTGACAGTTCTTCATTCCTTCAGTAGTTGCTAACCAATGCATTCATTTTGTCTGTCTCTTTTTTAATTGCCAAAGTAGTTCAATTCACGCTTAGGTGATAATATATCTCTTATAGCATAAAGAAAAAAGTTTGTATAGATAGAAAGCAAATCTACTATGTCTGTGATTTTTTTTTTTTTTTAAACTATAACTAGGTTATTTAGCTATTATCACTAAATCTCACTAAGACTTGATTGGAATTTTAGGAACCATGCATTTTTTTGCTAATGCAAAAATGGGAGCTTGATACTGAAGTTGTCTTTAGATGCAAACATGAATTTTAAACTAAAAGTTACAGGAATTAAATCCTTTCCAGATCTATCCCAATGTATCTTCCTTGAAGTTGGTTTACAGTGTGTCTACCAATGGTCTCCAGAGCAAGTTCATCAATGCTGAAGGCATGCAGCAAATGCAGAGTCCATCCTTGGATGACCACTCTTTACTTGGGAGTGGTCTCACTGGGGACAGCTCAATTTGGCATATTGGATAATATTGTAATGAGGGTGTTTCTAATTGAAGAAATGATTCTGCAAAGTTCAGTGGAGGTTTTCTGTGACATGGAGGAGGCAAGCCTTGGCAGGCAATGAGAAAGAGATGTATGTGATGGGGTGGGGAGCTTCCAGATGACTTGAGTATCTTTCCATAGTGATGAGCAGATGTGATCTGAAGGCAGTGATGAAGCAATAGGTACAAAACACAGCTGCTGGTGGACAACTGTGCTCAGTGGGTATCTTGATGTGGGTCAGAGGTTGCCATGCTGATGTTTAGCTCCAGTAGTGTGTCAGGTAGCTCAGAAACTTTACTGTGGGTACTTGGTGGAAAGATCAGCTTGTTGCTGTGCTGCCCTGGCTAATAGTGGTCATAGACACATCCAAGTTTGGCTGGTTCTGGTAGGCTGAGAATCCTGCAGGAGTGATAGGGAAAGAGGGTCAGAAGGGGGTTCTTGGTGGTACAGTGGCAGGGAAGAGGTCAGCACATTTGCCCCAAGGAGGAAAACCCTTTTTGTATACTGCAGAGTATCGACAGATGATACAATATCTCTAGAATTTGAGCAACCCCCCCCTTATCTTTTCTGTTCTTAAGGACAATGGGAAATAAGCTGCCCACTCTGCAGCTCTACCCATACTGTTGCTGCATTTCCCACAGTCATCAGCAAAAAAATGTTTGGGGTGTTTCAGGCGGGATCCAACTGTGCCTCATTATTATTTTAGTGTCACTGTAACATTGCTGAATTTTAAATTAAACTGCTTGAACTCTGTCTGTTAGAATTTTCCTAAAAATTGTGCTTTGGGCTGAAATGCATCATTCTTGTTTTCAGGCCAAAGGCAAAATACTTTCAGAACACTTGATTAAAATTCCATGTGACTGGCTGAGTTCTTGAGCATTAATGGCAGTACAGAAGAGAACTTTTTAAAATATTGTTTTCTTTTCCCCCACTGTTTTTTGCGTATTTAAAATTACACTGTTACAGGAATTTACCCTGTGTGACACAAATGCCTTTGAATTTCATGGAGGCATTTAGTGTAAAATAATGAAATAAGAAGTTGCACGTGGTGAGAGTTTGAAACAAAAAATGTGCAACGATTGACTTGCTATTAATTTTTTTTAAATAGTTGCAGTTTATGCCCTGTACATTTGTTAATCTATGTGCCTGGAGACCAGCAGATACAAGACCAAACAAAGCATAGTGATTTGCAGTTTTACTTTGTTGCCTAGAGTGAAATGCCTAGGGGAAAAAAAAAAAAAAAGGCAGGATATATTTTACTTTTCACAAAGAGCAGAAAGCCACCTTTATATCATGTTGAACAGTTGGTTACTGCTGAAATGAAAAAAAGAAAAAAAAAAACCAGAAACTCCCCAATAGGTTTTCCCCAATTAACATTAAAAATTAGATATTGCTAAATCTTGTCAGTAGAGATCAGGAAATGACCAAGTTTTGCATGTCTTTAGAGTTACACAGTTGCAAATCCTTTCAGGTCCATTCAAGCTGGAGGAAATGTGCTTCCTTCTACCCAGGAAGGGATACAGGGCTGTATGTGCCCTGATAATGGCTTTGTGCCTGTTGAACTGAAAACATTTTTCTTCCTTGTCTGAAAACAGGAGAACTGGTAGTTCTGAGATGTCAAAACCTCTTCAGCTTGCAATAGCTTTTGTTAATAAATGGAAAAATTCGACTTAATTTAAATAGAAATTTAGCTTCATCCAACACAGCTGCAATTTCTGATATTAAGGAAATGACAAATCTTTTAAATTAAGAAAATGAAATAAATTCTGGATTAATATACGGCTAGTTAATAACAAGCTTTCTCTAAGTGAAAAATACATTTCAGAGTTCCTTTGAAGGAAAGGAAACTACTTCTTTTATGATCACAAGGTCATGCCAGCTGATGCAAGGATGTTTCTAGCTGTTTTAACCTTAACGTTTACATGGGGCAAAAAGTACTAACATTTTGTTTGGCTGTGATACCGAGTCACAGTACTGAAGTGAGTGGGACCTCTTAACCTTTAAAATTCTTCTCAAACTCAGGTCTCCCAGAATTTGCAAATGATCAATGGAAATTTAGAATCAGAAGAGGAGTAATAGATACTTGGGTCATAACTTCCTTTTTATTATAATGAATGATTTAGTGTGCAGCCTAAAGCTGTACATTTCTGCATGCATATTTAATTAGGATTAAACCAAAGAGGATTTTCATTTACAAGACAGTTGCTTCAGGTTGAAAACTGGTGATAGAAAAGAAGTTCAGGGGGAGATATTATTTAAGGAGTGATACTACTCCTTCAGGGAGAATGGGGGAAATAAACTTTGGTTCCTACATCAGTAAGAACAAAACTGTTTAGTTTTGTCACTTATGATGTGCCCTAATATCAACAAATGACTGTCATGACATGCCAGTCACACTGCCAGTACTTCTGTTTCATTGCTCTAAGCTAATATTATGTCTTAGACAGCATATAAGCAAAACTGACAAGACACTGAAGTCTTTAATAGCTGTGGCTTGTATTTACTTCAGGTTTGAGCAAAGATTGTTCCCTGATGACTAAAGAAAAAAAGAAACTAGTCTGCTGATAAAAAGAACAACCCCCAAACCAACAAGCACAATGATGCAGACTCCTCAACCTGTGGAAAAAACTTTGGGTGAACAAGAAAGAACTAATTTCATGGTCTGGCAGGTTTGTTGTTCCTTGGCAGCCTGCCCATCTGTCAACTTTTGGCTCTTTTGCTTTGGTGTAAATGCTGTGACAATTTCTGGGCAGATTCTTGAGCTGGCCAACAGCATACAAAAAAATCAATGTTTGTAAGACATGACTTGATAGAAGAAGTATTGATTATACTTTGGAAATGCATGATAGAATACTCACAAATTACCTTTCATATCAAGTTGTACTGTCTGCTGCTGAAAACCAGCTTGAAATCTAGCTTTCTTTTAATCTACTACCTCTTAGCTTTTGTTCTGATTGAAATAAGCAGTAAGTTACTGTCAGTATTGAAGGTATTAGAAATACCTGTGATAGAATTTTTTATTTATCCCCAGGAACTATTTTTTTTCCCCTCAAATCCCTGAAATCTGTAAGAGGACCGAGCCATAATACTAGAAACCACATTCAGGGCTGGGATGTAAGCTATGAAACCTACTGAATTCACCAGGGTTTTCTGTGCTCACTCTATCAAAGATGATGTGCACTCCTTTGGGAAACAAGGTAGCACGTTGGTAGGAAGGTCTCACTGGGGCTGAAGAGCTCAAACTTCTTCAGTTTTAAGCATCTATACCCTGACCATGTCTTTGCAGCCTTATCCTCTCTACTTCCAATTGAAGTACTTGTGTTGAGACAGTATCTGTGATCTGGATCTGTGTTTGCAAGCTGAGCATGGACAGACTCAGGAGGTGGGACAGGTGAAGTTTGTACCAGCTAACTTGTTAATGCATAGCTTTCTAATCAATCTGATAATACTAGTTTAGACTGAGTGCTAACACAAAAAATATCTAACCCATCTGTGATATTAAAAATGTAAGACTTTGTGTAAGCAAACACTAGTTACTCTGTAACTGAGAGGACAAGCTTCAGTTTCTACTGCAGATGTGTTAGTACTGCTTGGCTTTCCTTTTTCTAAACATTTAATCTGGAATTCTGGGACTTGTTTGTTGTGGACATGTTTTAGTGGTTTTGATAATTCCCAAATTTCATTTCCTTTCCCTGATACCTATTCCCAATACTGCATATTGCAATGAACACTTAACTGGGGCATGTTGCTTTCCTTGCTCTTTATTTACTGTAGTTTTCCAATGCATTTTGTATATAGCATGCTTCATACACTTTGAAATTGAAAATTTTTTTAGAGCTCAGGTTTTCTGCCTTCCTTTGGAAAGGAAAAAGTACTTTTTTTTATCTTGTTCAAATTCTGTTACATTGAGCCCATCAACCTGGCTATATGCTGGTGTTTGGGAATTTTAAGGAAGACATGCAAGTTATGCCAGACACTTGCTCCTTAACCTTCACAAACTATATTGAGCAAACGAGCTGTGGGAAAAAAATGCAGCCGGTGTTCATTCTTGAATGAGCAAACTTTTGCTTACTTTGTTTGCAGTCTGAGTTTGACAATATTTTCTTAATTTGTTAACTTCATTAATTTTATTAATTTGCAGCATTGCAATTATTTTCAATACATTTCTGAGCACTGAATGCTAATTAGCACATCATCTAGCCTAAGGGAGTCCACAGTTGGTAAAATGCTTTTACTGTAGTACCCTGTCTGCATTATGGCCCTCATTAATAATGCTGAGTGCACATAAGCAACTGCAGAAAAAATGTTTGGCAGAGAAGACTTCACCATTTAGAAGAAGGGGGCAAGGTTTCATCCTCTGAAGCTTGTTTGTGCTCTAACAGCTTGCGGAGTTCAAACAGAATGTTTTTTGTTACATTAACTGGTGTAATGAATTTGTTTAGTTGTCCTTTTTTCTAGTGCTCCAGTTGGATTGCTTAAGTGTGATTTGCAAAAGCTTGACTGGATCAGAGCTGTAAAATAATCAGCAGACTGTTCTGGAAGCAAGTGGTTGAGTGTTCAGCAAATGGCTGCAAAGTAATCTATTTTAGAGATAACCTGAGCTCATCCCAAGGTCTGATGTGAAGTATACTTCTTTTTTTGTAAGTGACCAGGCTCTGCAGCACAACAGACCAGGGTCTTTTACTTACCTTGGTGTGCAATGCAAACAGAACAGCAGTATCTGGGGAAAAATACAACACTTATTCTCATGTGTGTTAACAATACTGTCAAGAATTTAAGACGTTATTCTACTCCAGTTGGTGTTGATGAGATCTGAGGATCCACACTGGACGGAAAAATGTAAACTGCCAAGAACTGAGAAGGATAACTTTAGGAAATGGATTGTAGAAAGATTGAGGGGGTTGTTTACATAGTTTGGAAAAGGGTGTGTGATAATCGGTCGGGTAAACAAAAGCTGTAATCGAGATCATGACTGATCATGAGTGCAGCAAAGAGGACTGAAAATTTGTAACTTTTAAAGTGATAAAGCGCCAGACTAGACTTGTCAAGGATGTTGAGGAATATCCCTCATTGGAAGCTCTTGACAACAGACAAACTTGCTATATTCTTACACTAAAAGCTGATTAAATGAAATAAATGTAATCTTCTAGCTAGTATTTCTGTGGTTGACACGTTAGTCAGCTTTGTTCTACAGTATGAGAAGAAATAGAGAATGGGTTTTAAGGAAAGGTAGTGTTATGTCATGGTAGAGATTATTTTAAATCTGAAGTAGTTTTATCTAATATTGCAGATTAAAATTTGCAGATGTTCTGCTAAAAAACTCCAAACATACTCTGTAGTTAAATCCTGTAAACTTGATGTTTTGTTAGCAAAAATTCTCCTCTCTGCAGAGCTACAGAAAAAGGTGTGATCAGTTTTCAAAACAATTTCTAACTAGTGGCTTGCTATCTGAGCTTATTGTGTAAGTTGTGGTGAAGCTTTCAGCTTTTCAAGTGAGTTAATACTGCAGGTAACACATTTTCAGGCAACATCTCCACAAAGTGGATTATAAGGCAGGTCGAGTGTTATATCCCACATTTCTTGTTGACTGTAAGAACAGAGAATTAGTACCTTAATTCCCGTAGTTAGAAGTTAGCAATTTCAGCCCATTTATTTTAGAGAAACCAGCCTAGATATTTGATGTGATTACAGGGTAGGATTCTGATGAAAGTGTATAGAGAAGGTTAAACTAGGAATGATTGTTGGTGTAATATAATGAGGGTAAATCTATTGAGCAGGCTAGGAATCTGAACCCAAGCCTGATAGTTCCAGGGTTTTTATTTAGTAAACTCATTTAATCCAAAGCTTGAATAAGACAGAACAACTAAATCAAATCTGTGCTATTGAAAACTGTCTGAGAATGTTGTACAGAAAGTGACCTCAACTTCTGTGCGTAATGCTATTACATATTTTATACATTCTAATACTGTGACATTTTATTACATTTTGTCCTTGGTCTATTCCGTTCTCCTGAAGTGCATCAAACTATTCTGAACAACTGTCACTGTGTACTCTGTAAAAGTTTTCAGTAAAGGGAGAATCCATTGCTTGGGAGTAAACTTCAGCATTGCTGGCTAATTATGAGCTGCTGATTGCTTTAACATTTTTAAAAACAGCTAACTTGCAAATGAGATTAGACCCCTTCAAGTATTTCTGTGTTCTGAAAAATGGCACAATAAAAGCTCATTGTTACTGAACACATCAGCTCTTTATGTTTTTTAAGTCACATTTACTTTGTTCAGTTGCAAATTACTGCTTTATTACACTCAGCACAAAAAAGGCCACCATAGTTAGGGAGAAATCAGGCTATTGGTGTCGCTGAATGTCTCAATGTGTCTGGTTTAGAGTCTTCATTGTATACACTAATGAACAATCCAGAAAACTTTCTGGACTCAGTTCTTGGCTTGCTTCATATAATCTTTTGTGTTCATTTCCCATCAGTTAGTCTTCTTCAGAAAAAAAAAAAAGAAAAAAACAAAACCCACAAAACACCTCCCTAATTTAGTTAGGTTTCCAGAAATATCAGACAGATCAGTTAATCTGGATTCAGAAAGAAGCTGTCTTAAAAGTGGCATTTCTGTAAGAGTTTTGACCTCCTTACTGTGTTGATCTGGATACCAAAATGTATTATCTTTATTGTGCTTGTTGAATACATTTGGTGGCGTAGTGAAGCCTGTGTAAAGTAGAACTCTCATGTTAATCCTTCTGTTTGTAAAAAATTGTTTTAATCAGCTGTGCCGCTGCAAGGAAGATTTTTATTCTGGGAACTCTCTCCCTTCACCTACCATTTGTAAAAGGTAGTGTTACCCTTTCTGTCACATTGTGAGGATCCATGCAGTTAAACATAGTCAAAAACACAGCTCATGCACGCATTTTCCAAAATGCACAAATCTTCTACCCGAAACAGAACAGTTGGTTACATACTATTAATTTTCTGATTGAAAGAATCATTAATCAGAAAATGAAATTGGAGTTTCATTCAGATCTAGCTGTACAAAATGCAGCCAAGGGTCCTACATTGAGAAAACTTTAATAGAAGGAAGGGAAAAAAGTATGTCCAAAAAGCCTTTGATAGATGGCACACAAATGCATATGATTTCCATATTTGCATTTCGTGATGGATGTGTGCTGTGGGCTGAGCATAGAGAGTAAGTCTAATGTTGCTGGACTGCACCAGCAGTGACAGCATGATGTGGCTCTGCATGAACAGGATATCTGAGCTAGACAAAATGCTCAGTAAGTCCAGGTATGTCCAGCTCATTGCATTGTACTACAGAATAATTATAATTGCTGTGATCTGCTCGTGTGCAATAAATAAGGTGTATCCAGAATGAAGCAACAGACTTGCATCGACCGCAGTTGGACTTACCAGAATCCTGAAAGTGTCCCAAATCCTTAAAATGCTTCTTGGTGAGAACTTCAGGGTGCTTGGTAGTCTATATATGTAACAAAGTTAAAGCTTACAAACCCACAAAGAGTTAACTTGAGTTTCCAGGCAGGATGGTGATATTTACATCAGCAACGAGGAGCTTGTGAGGACTTCTGTGTAACCTGGTTTAAAGTAGAATAATTCACAAAGAAATGTAGGCTGTATGCTTGACCATTAACTTTACAACAGAGGGATAGCTGTTCTGGCTAGAGATGCCTTTTTTTAGGCAATTCATGATGATCTGTGTGAATTATCAGTACTTGGAGTCTGGCCCAATAAGCTGCATGCCTCACCTGTCCCTGTTAATTTGCATAATCAGAGTCAGTAGACATATTGGAGCATATAAAATAGAAATTGCCTTGTCTACCTTAAAGCTCTTTGCCTGTCTTCTTTTTCCCTGGCATACTGCATGCTGACCAACTGTTCATCATCTGAAAATGTTACAGCTGGCTTCATTATGAACCAGCCTCTTTGCTGAGTTTTGCTGAAACACTGATGCTATGTCCTTCACCATAAGGTCTGCCTGCAGAGCTGTACATACAACAAATCCATCTAACCTCTGTCTTTTAGCTTCTTGTCATTTCCTGAAGGATTGAGCAGTGTAGAATGTGGATGTGACAAATTCTGCCCTATCCACATTGCAAGTCACCTTACTAGGGATGTAATTCCCTCTACTTCCTCTGAGCTTGGGGTGTTTTTTCTCTCTAGGAAAGCTCTGAATGACATAATTCTGACAGTACTCACTCAGATTTTCAGTTCTCCCGTACTGAATTTTAGTCATGCATCTGGCTAAAACCAAGTCCTTGCAAATGAGAGCAACTTGCTTGAACAAGTTCTAATGAAAAAATTGTGCTTAGTTTTTGTGCTGAGCTGTAGTGAATCAATTGTTATTCTTTGTCAAGGTCAAATTAACATCTATACACTTCATTTTTTGGCATTGGGGTGTGTGTGAATCTCTGGTTTGAAGCAAATGAGCATCTGACTAGCTGGAAAATAATGAAAGAGTTCACCTTACCATGAAAAAAGCTGGCCAGCAGTTAGAAGTAAATGAGTTTAGTTTAAAAATTCTTCCAGCTTTTCTCAGGACCATTGTAGTCTCTTGCAAAATGCTGAGCAGTAATTCCCATGGTTTTGCATGGAGCACTTGCCTTCCTCTCTAGTGGGAATAATAAAATAAATCCAATTCAATCTATCAATTGTGCTGTACTTTAGATAGAAAACTGTGGAAGTGAAATGGATGAAGGGTCTAGAGGGTGACTCCTCTGAGGAGTGACTGAGAGGGCTGGGGTTGTTTAGCCTGGAGGAAAGAAGGCTCAGGAGGGCCTTCATCACTCTCGGTAACTACCTGAAAAAGAGGGAGTAGCCAGGTGGGGGTCAGCCTAGCCTCCCAGGCAACAAGTAATAGCATGAAAGTACATAGCCTTAAGCTGTGCCTGGGGAGATTCAGCTTTGGCCTCAGCAGGAATTTCTTCCTGGGAATAGTTGTTCAACATGGGAAATGGACTGTCCCTGGAGGTATTCAAGAAATGACTGTATATGCCATGGTCTAGTTGACAATGTGGTAATCAATTAGAGGTTGGACTTGATGAGCTCAGAGATCCTTTCCTCAGAAGTAAATGATGCTGTGATGTCCTTAAAAATGCAAATATTATTTGCTAAAGTTTCAGTTTAATGAAATATGGTATCTTCTGATGGAGTTTTATGTCAGTTATGGCCACTTGCATTTCACACCAGGACATGATGACAGTCACCTGTAATGGCTCATGACTGATTCTGTGGTTGCTCATCTTTGTCATACCTACTGCTTCCTGCAAGGCATAAAAATATCATACCAGATGTTTGNTACAGTTGTTTTTTTTTTTTTTTTTTTTTTTTTTTTTTTTTTTTTTTTTTTTTTTTGTGGGGATGATGGAGAAGTGAGGGAGAAGGGAGGTTGGCAGAGCAGCATCTAGGAGCTTTTGAGCTCATAATTCTGAGTAACTGGCTCTGCTTTGTAAAAGAGTAAAGAGGAGCAATGTTCTTTCAGAATGCAACTCATTTATTTGAAATCTGCCTTTTTTCAATTTCTTTTGTTGCAGATGCTTATTGTTTCCTAATAAGTCATCTCCTACACTATTCTTGGTCTTCCCTGAAATCAGTGGCTGCACCTCTGCAGTTTGCCTTAAAATTTAATTGTGATGAAGAGATTCAGAGGAGAATGTAGCCAACTATGATTTGAAGAGATGCAGTACCTTGCAGGATGAAGCTAACAACCTCTTTCTTTTTAATTTGGATCCTGGGGAAAAACTCCAGTGCAACTCACTTGGATTGAACTGCTCTTCTTTTATCCCTGTGGGACCCAGAAAACTCATCATGAGATAGCCTCGCTATTCCTTTGGCACAAGTCTGTTGACTGAAGGTTGTTGGAGGCAAATTATTTCACTGTAGCAAATGGAAAGAAGTGGCAGGGCTACGACATATTTTGAATATTTTGAATGAAGGAAATGGGTGACCTGGGACAGCTCTTGAAGACAGGCTGGTAGACTCCTGCATGAACAGTAATTAATATTGAATAAGGAGACTTTTATGTCATTGGTGTTCAAAAAGTTACCCTCTTCCTCCACTGAGCTTTCTTGTCGCATAGGCAAACAGAGGGCAGCATTTCTTCTTTGGCTCCAGCTTTACATCTGGGGATGCACTGCACACATACTGCACAAGGTGAGATGTCTGCAGAAAACATCTTGCTGGCAGAAGAGCCTCACTAGAGTAGTCATTAGAATGTTTTCAGCATGCATCTGCAGCAGATATAGGTGTAATGAGAACAAGGCTTCTGACCTAGTCTGGATACATGAAGTCAGGATTAAAAAAAATAAAAAGTTTCATCTCTCTCCTATTAAAATTCAAGTATAACACAATTGAAAACACACTGTTTGTTATTCCATACAGTGGTGCAGAGGTTAGGATTTAGCCAAATTTTCAATAGCTGAAGGCAGGCCTTAAATAACATTGAAACTTTTCTCCAGTCTTTCTAGGGTAATACAATTACTGTGCAAAGACCCTTTAAGGGAATATTCACTGTAGCCTTGCTAAATCACAGAATTGTTTGGGTTGGAAAGGACTTCTGGAGATCTTTTGATCCAATGACACTGCCAAGGCAGGGTCACCCTGAGCAGGTTACACAGCAACTTTTTCAGGTGGGTTTTGAATGTTCCCAGTGGGAGACTCCATAACCCCCCTGGGCAGCCTGTTCCATTGTGCTGCCCCCCTTGCTGTGAAGAAGTTCTTCCTCATGTTGAGGTGAAACTTCTGTTTTAGTTTATGGGCATTGCTCCTTGTCCTGTTGCTGAAGAGCACTGAAAAAAACCTGGAACCATCCTCTTGGTAACCACCTTTGAGATTTATATCTATAAACCGCTAAGGAAAGTAAAACTTAAATATTGCAGTCTCTTTTGATGTATATTGTGAATAATGTCATAAAAGAATTCATACAGTTTTACTAGTGGAATAGGCATATATTTTTGCAAATATGGCTTGATTTTTATTTGTTTTCAGATTTCCTCTTAGCAGAAGAAAAGTGTGATTTTAATAGCTTACTATTGCAACACTAGCAATTCTGGTGGCATTTTTCATGGCTCTAGCTTGGATTTTAGCCAACTGGGTTTAATCTCTAAAGACAGGACTCCTCTTTCCAAATCTGCTTCTTTTTCAGGGTCACTTCTGAGTGGAAATAGAGTATTTCTGTTACGCCATAACCATGAAAGAAATAAAAGCTTTTTAGCTCATGAGGGACAGCTGGAAGCTGATTGAGAAACCGTGCTTGACTTCTGTCACATACAGTATTCTAGAAATTTTATCAGTAGCCTTCAAAACAAAGTAAAACTTCTTTAGAAAAAGCAAAGGATTCCTGATCTGGTAGCTGTAATCTTGAAACTTAGTCTGTTGTTACGTTATTTCAGTGTACAAGAGCAAAACTATTTGAAAGTACAGTGAAGTGTTTGTGTAAAGATTAATAAGTGGCGAGCAAAATATCCCTTAGACTTCACAGAGACTGCGGAAGAAGCCTGTAGCAAAGGCCTAGAGGTGAAACTTCTGTTTTTTCAAGTCTGGAGTGTCCTGTTCAGGCCAGTGGTGCTGCTGCTGCAAAGAGTTTGTGTTAAATGCCATTTTCAGCACCAGCTGAGTGCGTGCTCTACAATCCCTCTTTGATTCTGGCAGTGGGCCTGTTGCCTCCCAGGTTTTGATCAATTCACTATGCAAGGGAAGGTTTAGAAACTGGGAGAGTTTGTTTGCAAACTCTTGTGTTCCTCAGCATAAAACATCCAAATGTGGAGTGAAATAACAGGGATGCTGCTGTCAGGGTGCCAACTTTGCACGCCTTACAATGTGGCTGATAAACATCATTTCTTTCAAGGCCTGTTTCCTGCCATTTTGAACCTGGCCAGCAATGCTCACATCTCCACCAATGCCACCTGTGGGGAGAAGGGACCAGAGATGTTCTGCAAACTGGTGGAGCACGTCCCCGGCCGGCCCCTGCGCAACGCCCAGTGCCGTGTCTGTGACCGCCACAGCGCCAATCCCCGAGGCAAGCTTCACGTGTTTTGGATTTTGTTTGTTTCATGAGTTTGTGCCTTTTTTTAACTCTTCCCCTTGAATACAGAGTGTATTGGAGTCCAATATGTTTTAGTTTTAGTCTCTCTACTATGTGAGTGCGATTACTTTGGAGCAAAAGGCTCACTAAGTGTGAGCACTGTGTATCACCGCTGAGCACAGTGACAGCCTTTTTGTCTGAGGGCAGATTTCAGCTTTTACTTCTTTGCAATAGGAGGAGATTGTGCTTCGTGTGAAACAAATGTGCTGGGTCAGAAAAATGCAGTGAGGTTTATTTTCAAGAGATGTTTAATTATTTTGCTTTGAAACAGAGCAGCACCCAATTTCCAGTGCAATCGATGGCACCAATAACTGGTGGCAGAGTCCCAGCATTCAGAATGGAAGGCAATACCACTGGGTCACCATCACCTTGGATTTAAGGCAGGTGAGTAACATTTATGTGAGTGTCATTAAATGGATGTCGGATACAAGCCAATATGAATTGATTGAAGCTCCTCTGTGTTTAGATAAAACAAAAAAGTTTTTAGTAAAAACTCTCCTCCATGTTTTCTGTCTTGGTAACCAATTCCAGCTATACCAATCCCTTTGTCTTGGTAACTTTCCTCTGCCTCACCCTTCTGTCTTTTCCCCAGCAGTCCTATGATACTCTTATCCTCCACCTTTTATTTCTTAAAAGTAACTTTAAGTCTGTGTTTTCAAGGACTTATTTTTAAACAACATTGTTTTGAGGGTGTTGGCCAAAGCACAATTTATATGTGAGGATGCATCTGTCTGATTCTGATCATCATCTTGTTGGAAAGAGCAGTGGAAAAAAATGTTCTAAACTATGTCTTCTAGGAACTTTTGCTGTCCGGTGTTCTGCCGAGTTAGGGTTTATATTTCTGAAACAGTGATCTGTGACCCTGAGGAGTCTGAAACTGTCTGGACAAAAGTTCGTTCCTCTGTTTTGGCCACTCTGTATGGCCAAACTTGGACATATTTATCATTCTTAGACAGGAGTATGCTAAACTGTACAGGGCATCTGCTAATTTATAAGTTTGTCCACTAGACATATGAGAATCAGAAGTCTCCTACCCTGCTCCAAGAAAAGACATAATAATCGGTGAAGAAATACAATTTTCTTGGCTTTTTCTTGTAGTTTTGCTTTGAACAGGTTTATGTGCTGGCCTACCTAAGCTGTTTGAAAATCATAGCTCAACAATTCCTTATTAATACGGGGATACCTCCAAACTCTGGAAGAAGCAACTTTATTACTTCCTGGGAAATGCATACTTGAGATGTAGAATTGGTAAGAAGCTTTTGCAGGATCGCTAGATCCTGCTTAAAAGTTATTTTAAAGATTAAAACAGAAGGTTTAACTTTGATGTTTTTAAATAAAGCATAGGTTAAGCAAGTGTCAAGTTTGCTCTTTAATTAGAAAGCAGAACTGGTAGGAAAATAATCACAGGGTGTCTTTTGTCAGTGACAGAAGGTTTGGATATGATCTTCCTGTTGTTTGAAGAGTTAACTCTGTGTTTGGTTTGTAAATGGACAAACAGGAAGGAAAAATGAAGGAGGAGGGGATGCCTTAGTTTTTATCCTCCTAGAACAATTTCACTTTGGAAACAGACCAGATGAGCTGCTCCCTGAATCATTTATTCTTCTTTCTTAGTGCTGTTGATGTTTCAACAAATACATAACTTTCCGCTCCTGACCCATGCTTAGTTTCACTAATTTGATTTGAAAAGTTTCCCCTAAGGGGCCTTTCTTCTGTGTTTTCCCTAGGGAGTTTGAGAGAGAGAAGGCATCTAGGGCTATGCAAACTGAATGTAAATTACTGCACTGTGAGAAAGGATTTGGTTAATAGAGATTGCTTGAAGTCAGTGAGTTATTAGAGCTGACTTGGTGTGCTTACTTTAAACGAGTCAGCACAAGTAAAGAAAACACTAAAGAAGAACATATGAAGGACCTTACTGGTTTTAGTAATTTAATTTGTTTCAAAATTACTTAAAATAGGACCTGTAAAAATGTTCCCAAAAGTCAGTACTTGTGTTCAGTATAACTTCATCATTGGTACTTTTTTTTTCCACATTTCAAGTTTTGTGCATTAAATCTATCAAGTACCGTGTTAAAGTAAACAATTCCTTCAACTTTCTTTGCCAGAGTATAGAATATTTTCACACATTTTTGTGATGTTAAAGATGACCGTCTGGTCATTATTTATGGGATTTTTTTGTGTAATTATCAGAAGTTCTAGGACTAAGAGGAATTGATTGCTTCTTGGGCACATTACCAATGTACAGTTTAGATATATAATCCAAGCAGTTGGGTTGGTAAGTGCTGAAACCCAAAGTTTCCACAAATATGGAGAAGATTCCCATAGCTGGTGAACGCTGACTCTACTTGAATTTCCTTAGGTGAACTTCTATGACTGTATTCATCTCTTGGCTTCAAGTTGAAGGGAATAGAAGATATTCTTTCAGCTAATATTCTACCTTGTTCTTAGTCTATTTAGTCTAAAACCAGCTGTACTACAGAGTAGTTTGATGGGATCTCAGTAAGAAAATAGAGCTGGCTAATAAAATCAGCATTGAAATTGCTGCTTTCATCTTTCTCCTTTGCAGAATCTGTGCTACTTATACTAATAGAGCATTTTATAAGGAGAGTGTGTGGTTATGTAATGATTTTCTAGCTCATGTACATCATGACAACTAGGTGCACTTGTTCTAGTGTGCCTTTCTGTTTTTCCAGGATCCACATACATGATAGTCTTTCCTTCTCACACCCTACACCACTGCCTCCTCCTCCCCCTTTCCATTAAATGTATGGCAGTGATCCAGGACTGGGTAAAGAGTAGTGTAGCAATGAGGTGTAGGATTGATGTACAAGACACTAAGACTTGATTTGTGACCTTGTGCTTCCTACACTGGTAGCTCTATAGAAACAAAATACACAGCAGCAGTTTTCTATAAAAACAGCATTTTTTGCCTCACTTTGACTCCTCTGGGCAGTTGCATTGTGAAATTACAATTCTAATAAACCCTGGCTATGGTACATTTTAGTGATGTGATTGAGCCAGCTATAAAATATTCCTCTGTGACACTATTAAACAAAGACTTCTTAACTCAGCTTTATTACCATGCTTTGGACTTCTAAAGGTATTTAAATGTACTCTCTATCCTTGGTGTAGCAGAAAGGCAGATGTTTGTATATCAAAGTTCTTGAATTGCAAAACAAGACTAGTTCTTCATGGAAGACCCATAGTGTTGAGTTAACTCCAATTCTGATTAAGTCATAGCTCATGAATATTCTGTAAGTACTGGATTACCACTTGGAGGCTGATGTAAAAGTAATTTGTAGTTTCTGCTATTGCAGAGTAAAAAAGAATGGAAATATTATAATACATTTTTTTTTCCTGAGCTTTCATCTTGAAATGAACTGACAAGAACAGATTTCTGTAAAGATACACGGTTTGCAGATGTCAAAAAATGCTATTTTTGTTGATTTTACAGGAATAATGCTAATATATTGTATGTGGCAAGCTTCCTTAAAAGCCTTTTGTGGCTTCATAAAACTAATGATGCAAGATTGAGGGTGTTCATCTGCACATTCTTACAATAAAATTCTTGAGTAAAATGAATTTTCCTTCTATTCCAAATAAATGTTTGCACATAACGAATCAAATTCTTAAAGAAAATAATTACTGAGAATAGAAATTCTGCTGGATTTAGTGTATTTGGCACTTTTACCATCAGAGACTCATCAGAGCAAACAATTGCTAGGCTTCACAGTGTCTAAGAGCATGAAGCTGTCTTTATCTCCTAAAAAGATTTTTCTGTAAACAATATAAGCTCTATACATCCCTTCATCTAGTGTTGAACTACTTTTTGAGAGTATTCAAGAATGATGCACTTGGGGTTGCTGGATCTGCATTCAGGGAAACAAGGTTTTTAGCAAGTCTGATTAAAGTAGAAATTTCTTGTTTTGTTGGCATTGCAGCTATGAGAGAGAGGTTTTTTAGTGCAAGTTTATTTGGCTGATCTTAACGATCAGGGTTGAAATGCCTGTAAAATGACGCTTTTAATCTATGGCTTGGGAATTGTTAACTTGCTTTGACTTGCCCTTTTTACCCTTGTAGTTCAGTAAGGAAATTAGTTCTGAGAAAGTTATACAGTCAGATTAAGGTGTACAAATCATTAGCTCTTGCTCAGGTTTATCACATGGTGGGCACTGAATGAATGTGGAAGGTGATAAGGAAGTGCCTTTGATGTTCAAACCTGAAGAATTTACAAAAATCTAATTCTGTAAAAAAGTGTTCAAAGGAAAATCAGTTTGCATTACATGGACTTGTTGACTTACTATGGGTTGCAGAGGTTGTGGGATACGAGGTCTGCAAAACCCCTACCTACAGACATTCCTTAAAACATCTTCATCTGTGAACACTGTGGGCACCTTGGTCCCTTCCTCCAGCTTCATTCCTTTGCTTGGAAACATAATCCCTGAGAATAAAGCTCCTCCTGGTAGGTTGTCTTGTGGCTTCTGGAGTCGAAGAACATTTATACAAAATCCTTTATTTATCTAATCTATATTATTTCAGGGGCTGACATATTTTCCTCAAGTTGTTGATATTCATTATCCTGTGAATTTAACTGTGAAGTGAAATGGGATACCTGTGACCTACGTGTGTAAATGGAAGAGTTGAGAGGAGATTCAATTTATTGAATTGTGCATTGAATTTGTGCACAGTTGCTGTGAAAATGTTAATATTTAACTGGCTTTTCCTTCCATTCCCCCCTCACCAAGGAACTTGATATTTAAAATAAGCTTAACTTGCATACTCTTGTGAATACCTTTTACTAAAGCAGTTAGTTTGTGATGAAGGATAGCTCATGGTTACTAGCTGGAACTGGATTTAAAACTAGCCACATCAGCTGCAGACTATAATGGGTCTTGAAAAATCTCAGTGTAATCAAAAGTACATCATTTGTTGTTCGGCCAACTGTGTAATAGGTAGGGAGTTTAGTTGATGACAGCAAGCAGAGAGAAAAAAAATAAATAAAGGCCATGTGAGAGTTTTTGAGAGAGATTTTTTACCATGGTATTTGAGAAAGGATTGGGTTCCGGTCTTGCATCTTTTATACATTTGAGAAAGATTACTGACTTCAAAGGAACTTGGAAGTGCATAGCTGTTTCTAAGCCCAGTCAATAAAACTCCAGTTTTAATAGTTTTTTGAAGTTCTCATCTGTGAAGAAAATACCCATACAAGCAACTCCTGTCACATACAAGTGACTTCAGGTTTTGGGTAGTGAAATGATGATAGAACAGATTCTGCTCGGCCAGAACTGAGTGCAGAACTCAAAACCACTAACTGAATCAAGGAAATCCAGGATGTGTGTAGGGAGTGTAGTGGTTTGGCTTGAAGTCTGACAAAATGATGCACTTTGTTCCTTTAAGGCTGTGTATTTTGGCTTTTAGTTTTCAGTTGGATATTGTTGGCATGATGTAGACTTTATTTAAAAGGCGCTCTTCTCTTCGTGGAAGCTGGATTATAATTCTTGATATTCATTTAACTTTGATCAAATTTTAAGATTATGTGAAACAACAGAGGATTCACAGACCCTAGCGAAATTTTATTTCTAAGACTGACTAAAGAGTGACCTGGCTTCTCCTTTTGCCTGCATCTGCTGAAAGGTCACAGCAAAATCCTGATTTTCTGTAAATTTGCACATTTATTGGAACAACTAGATATGTTCTCTTTGTATCTGACTGATGTTTAACAGGATGAAACTGGAGTGCCTATAAAGAAAGTCAAACCCAGTGAATGTTGCAGTTTAGGTTATGTCTGATTTTAATAAAAAAGTAAAATATATTTAAAACATATTATATGTAGTAAATCATTTGAAGATAAGTATTACCAATTTCTTTTCCTTCACATGTGTGCCAGATCTAATCCAAAGCTTTGTTCACTTAAATAATGTTTTGTTTCAAAAGTTTCCTGAATTGCATACACAATGCAGTTACTATTTATCTTTGTGAGTTTATTTCCCCATTTGGCAAAACCAAAACCTGCTTTCATGTGGCAAGTATTGTTCTTGCTCTGGCTTTAATCTGTATTGCAAAAAAAAAAAAAAAAAGTCCTAAAAATTTAAATTGATCATGTATGAAGGAACTGATTGCAGCCAGATTGGGGCTCAACACAGTATTAATACTGCACAGGCAGACAGGAATTATGATGATAATAGCAGCTGACCAGGCAGTCTGCTCAAGTGGAAATACACTTCTCTGAGATGGTTGAATAACACAGGATTTTTCCTTTATCTAAATATGGCTTGTTACTCCAGTGTACATGAAACATTAAACTCCTATTTAGAAGCCTTATGAATTTGCAAATGAAGCTTTTTTTGAGTGAGGTGATGTGTCAGGTATTGGGTGAGGGAGAGCGCGGTGGCTTTGCAGTAAGTGCACTTCAGTGTTCATGTCTGATGCTGTAGTGAGTTGGGGGCCAGTGAGGTTATCTGGCTGCCATGACAAGGTAATTTAAAAGGTGGTATGAACTTAATTACTGCCCTACCCACTCTCAGAAGTGCTGAACAGCCCTGTTGTGCAATGGGGATTTCACTTTGGGTTGTCAGAAAAATAGTCAAGATAGCTGCATAGCTCATATGCATCTTAACGTTACTTAAGAATATTAGCTATTTTATCATGCTTATCTTCTTCACATTCAGTTTATTTGTCTCTGTGTATTTTTAGCAGTGTCTGTAAGTAGTCTTCTGCTGAAATAACTTCAGCACAGGATGAAATTGTAATGTAAAGAGTTTTTTAACATAGGGTGTAAAAATTTATCAGAAATCCTATTACAGAGAAGATTACATTCCCTGCTGAATTGTAAACTGAAGAGTTTTTTGGGCTACATCTATAAAAAAAACCCACAAAAACAAACAAGAAAGTACTAAAAACCAAACAAGAAAACCCAACCAAACCCCAATTTTTTTAAGCCCTCAGTGGTTCAGAAAAACTAAACATTTCCCACAGATTGTTATGCTGAACTAATTCTGAAATGTGCAGTATAGTTATAGATTTCAACTATTACATCAGTGCAGGACTCATGCCCTGGACACAGTTAGATGGACCTCTTGACAAACATTTGTGCAAAGAATTTATCCAGAGTTACTGTACCAAATTTTACCCTCTCCCTAGGCAAACAATATACTGCTTTTAAAATTTAAATTTACTACCCCGTTAGCTTCTGGTGGTGTTTTACAGTACAATGAAGTGTTAAAATTTTCTTTTTGCACTTTTTTTCAGGTCTTTCAAGTTGCTTATGTCATCATCAAAGCTGCTAATGCTCCACGACCTGGAAACTGGATTTTGGAACGCTCCATAGATGGCACGGAGTTCAGACCATGGCAGTACTATGCAATTAGTGACACCGAATGTTTAACTCGTTACAATATTACACCAAGGATTGGGCCGCCAACTTACAAGAGAGATGATGAAGTGATCTGCACCTCCTATTACTCCAGACTAGTTCCCCTGGAACATGGAGAGGTATCTTTGTTTTTGTAATTGCAGTTTGTGATTAGTAACATGGAGTGATAGCAGCTTGAAAACATTTGAATGGCAGTTACAGAGTTGATCACCCTCAGCACTATCACATCATCTGTTACTCTTCTTTAATAACATTATCTTTACATCACATACTAGTATAGCAGACTTCTAAATGTTGGGATGAAATGTGTCTTTGGCTCTGTGTGTTCCCATTACTAAACTCTTTGTTCTCTCTTTCCATATAATTTGATGGTAGCAATTAGCTGTGAATTATTAGTTCCTTTATCCCGGAAAACTATAAAGAGGCTCTGTGTTCTGCCAGTTTCTTCATTTAGTAGAGAAAACTCCTGTGTTAGGAACACCTGGTTGTGTGAGATAAAGCTGCAAACACTGTTGAAGTGCTCGGCACAGCTGGAACTCCTAAACAAGCCTTGGCATTGTTTCAAGGATGGAGCATAATTAAAAGGGCTATGAGTTGTGCAGTCTTGCTGTTGATTGTTTTTTCTTTTAACAAGCTCTATTCACGGTACTTGTGTAATTTATTACGAAGAGGCAGCCACATAATGAAATGATACATTAAAACCAGTGGTTATTCCATCGTGAATGCTATAATGTATGACTGTGATAATAAGTGTGGTGTTATCCTGTGGAGAATGCTAGCAGCTCCTAGCTTCGTAGAAATCAATATGTTTTTTTTTCTTGGTTAAAAAAAGATTGGACTGTATGTAGCCATTCATGTAAAATTAAAACTAACAGCAAGAAAAAAACCAGTGAAATTCAGTAATGTGAAGCCATACTTACTTTAATAAAATGTTTATTGCAGTTGCTGTGAGCATGTGATCAACATATAATCAACATAGAACCTACAGATCAGATGGAACAAGGAAACTTAAACCTGTCTCTCCATACAATTAACCAGAAAACCCTTAGGTTTCCCCACTGTATAGGGAACAGTGCTGCTTGTATTTTGCATTTAGTAGGCCATACAACTCCAGCTCTAGCGACGCCAGAAATTCAATTTAGTGACATTTTTCTCATTCTTTTTTCCTGATGGTTCACATAATTAATTGGGCTACACTATCTGAAACACTGCCTTTTTTCTGAATGCAGTGATGTAAAAACATAACACAAAGCACGGCAGAATTAATTTTTTGTCTACTATGGAGAATCACAGAATCTTTTAGGTTGGAAAAGACTTTTAAGGTCATTGAGTACAACTATTAGTCCTATTAATAAGAACTGAGGTCATTGAGTCCTACTATATTAGTTCAGCATTGCCAACTTCACCCCTAAACCATGTTCTTAAAGTGACACATCTACATGTCCCTCCAGGGATGGTGACTCCATCACCTCCCTGGACAGCCTTCTCCAATGCTTGGCAATCCTTTCTATGCAAAAAAGCTTTCCTAGTTTCCCATCTAAAAGTCCCTTGGCATAATTTGAGGCTATTTCCTCTTGTTCTATCACTTGATGCCTGAGAGAAAAGGCTGACCCCCCCCCCAGCTACAGTTTCCTTTCAGGTGGCTCCAGAGGGATACGGTTCCCCAGAGCCTCCTTTTCTCCAGACTGAACAACCCCAGCTTGCTCAGCTGCTCCTCCCAGGACTCGGGCTCCAGACCCTTCACCAGCTCTGTGTTCTTCTCTGGACACAGTCCAGTACTTCGATGTCCTTCCTGATTTGAGGGGCCCAGAAGTGAACACAGGATTTGAGGTGCAGCCTCACCAGAGCCGAGTACAGGGGACAATCACTGCCCTGGTCCTGCTGGCCACACTATTACTGATCCAGGCCAGGATGCCATTTGCCTTCTTGGCCACCTGGGCACAGCTGGCTCAGGTTCAGCTACTGTCAACCAACATCCCCAGGATCTTTTCTGCTGGGCAGCTTTCCAGCCCCTCTGCCCCAGCCTGTAGCACTGCCTGGGGCTGTTGACCCAAGGGCAGGACTCAGCACTTGACCTTGTTGAACTTCATCCAGTTGGCCTCAGCCCAGCAATCCAGCCAGTCCAGATCCCTCTGGGGAGCCTTTCTGCCCTCCAGCAGATAAACACACATGAATAAAAGCTGTCATTCACAAAGGGCAGGCTGCTCCTTTGTAACTGGATCGTCTGTCAGACAGGAATATTGCCTGCACTCACAACCGACTTCAGTGAATCTTGGGGCTCTATGGAAAATAAATGTATTTAGGGTTTTGTAATTTGTTCTGGCCAATCTGTTGAACTTAAGAACGGCCCTGCAAACCAGCTGATCTCTCTAAGTGCCTGCCTTGTATCCAGCATTTGCTAGCATCCCTGTTCTCTGCCATCAGCTTGGAGTGTCTTGATGTGAAATAACTGTTAGGGTAAAAAGACTACATATCTAACTATAGATGTCATTAATAACTTTTTTTTTTGCCAAATCTGACATTTTGCTAGTTTGGCTGCTAGATTTTTCTCAGGTTTGAAGAGATATAGCTGCTTGACTGTAACTTCTTTTCTTTGCCTGATTTATACTGCTTGAAGATCTGCTTCTGGCAATTTACATAATCAAGTTAGGACTCATCATGAATTGCAAGGCTTAAGCTGCAGTTGTTTGAAAATGGTCTTGAATTATGAAGGACAAGTAAGCCAAAAATATATAATACAGAAATATCAGAGTGTATAAGCTTATATAAGCAACATACAAGCCAAAATTAGCAGTGTGCAAGGAAAAATCATGATATTTCTTCTTTGATATCTTAATCAGTATCCCTTCTGTTTCTCCCTTTTTCTGCTTATTAAGATTCCTCTACAATCTCTATAAAGATTTAAATTGTTACAGAATTTCTACTAGTAGAATTTCTAGGCAGTAGAATTTCTACTGTTTAAGCTTTTAACTTTAGAGTAAAAAAGTGAGTCCTAATTTACATTTTATCACTTGAAGGCACCACTTACAAGTAGTGAGAGCATATGTTAGGTGGGAAAGACAATATAAAATGAAGTGGCATGTAACAGAAGGGAGGTAAGGCCAATTGGTTGTGACAGGCTTTTCTGGAACTTTAAATCTCTGGTGTCTAAGTGATAAAAAGCAAGCACAGTATGTTAGAAATTCCAGTGCTGTGGTTGGGTCCTGCTCTCTTTTCTGTGGAAATCAAAGGATTGCAGCGAGTCTAGCAAATTCTATGTCTCTACTGAAAGGTAAATGAGAGTAGGATCTGGTTACCCATGCTGAAGTTGTGTTCTTCTATAGTAGAGTATATATGTGTTAATTTTTTTCAGTAAAGAGATGCAGTGTTATTATAATATTTGACCAACAATTATGCCTTGTAGTTCCCAGCAGAAAACATAACTTCTGAATGAATATATCACAACCAATTTGCCTGAAGAGAACAGACTGAGGTGTGGTGGGCAAGTCTTCAGTTACATAAAACATGGGTACAAAGAGGAAAAATCTCTTCTGCATGTCTGTGACAGGATCCAAGAAGAGTTCTGAAATTGCAACAAGGAAAAACACAGTTTAGAGATAAGGAGCATTTCTAACAATAAAGCCAGAAAGGCCTGGAATATGCTGTCTTAGAGAGTTGTAAAGTCAGCACCAACACTGATCTTCAAAAACAGATCAAACATATTAAAAAAAACTCTATAAAACATATTAAAAAAAAATCCTGCTTTAGTGTAGGAAAGGGGCTAGAAGAATTCACTGTATTTCTGTGAGAGTGGAATATTATATCAGGTAGTGCTAATTTGCAGGATGAGACCTGGGAAACATTTTGGTTTTCATAACTGTTATTCTGCAGTTGAAAAATGGATGGGCCATCAGCAACGTGGAAATCTTTAAATGCACTATGTTAGAATATTAGGAAGGAGTGGTGCTAATCAATGAATGTCAAAATTATAATTTTGGGAATGTGACCTGCATTACAAGTCTCTTTGTATATCTTTTAAATAAGATGGTTTTTTTTAATAATAATAAAAATCCTATAATATGTAGGAGTATTTTCAGGGGAACAGTTGCACAGTTCTGGACGAAGTTGAAACCATAAATTCAAGAGTAGTATATGAGACAGAATTGCTGTTCATAAATGAGAATATGTCATGCACTCTGAAATGCAGCTGACAAGCCCAAAACATGACCCTTTGTTATGGACACCAGGTGAACTATTGAACACTTTGTTGTTTGTAGGGCAGGGTCTTGTTTTTCCTTTTCTTACATAAAATGGAGCAGAGACTGTATGGTCATAGGGAACTGCGTCCTTGTTTGTTCCTAAGTAGCTTTGTAAAGAAGGAAAGGGCTGTTGCCAGAAAAAGCTGTTCAATGTGATACCAAAAGTCATATTACTGGGGCCAACTGGAATTGTGCATGAAAGATGTAGGTCAGACGAGTGCATTTGTAATGGCAGCCCCTTTCTTTCAGTTGTCATCTGTGTTGTGGCTTCCCACTGCATTCTCTTATCACTGAGTACTTCTTTCTGACTGTGCAGCCCTGTCACTGCGAGGTGTAGGATTAACGATCCCAGATTGAGAATATGGACCAAATTATGCTTTGTAATAAAATCTTACTATTTGCGGAGAAGAAATCGGTAAGGACAAAACTGAGCTTATGGCCAGAGTTAACATATTTCATCTCTGTGAGGTAGAGGAGGGAAGACTGCAGGACTTAGGGACTCGCCTTGATACTGTACCTTGGTTTTTCTCCTTATTTTATTTCCACAAAAGCCCAGGAGACTTGGGACTGATGAGCTGATAATGGTGGTTTCAGAACTGTGTGAGTCAGGCAGCAGGAATTTTACCTGCAAATAAGACAATAGGGAAATGAAAAGAACTCCAGGTAGTTTAACACGTCACCATCCTGAGTCGTTGGGAAACAAGATAAGTTCTGTGGTTTTGATTCTCAGACTGTTTGTTGTGGTAAATGAATCACAATTATGTTTGTGACTAAGCCAGCCTTTCTTTCCAGATTCACACATCACTGATCAATGGTAGGCCCAGCGCTGACGATCCTTCACAGAAGTTGTTGGAATTTACTTCTGCAAGATACATTCGCCTGCGACTGCAGCGCATTAGAACTCTGAATGCTGACCTCATGACTCTCAGCCATAATGATCCTAAGGAGCTAGACCCCATTGTTACCAGAAGGGTAAGCTGATTGTCCATAACTGGTATTCAGTATAGCTTGATGGGAGAGTCTATTCTGACCTGTTTGAGAAGGGGAAGTATTTAATCCTTGTCATTCAGAGTGGATTCGATTGGTGATTAAATAGTTCTTGCCTTGCCTTTGACACCATTAACAACAATATCTTGTCATAAACAGCTTTTAGAAAAAGCTTTTCGAGATGGTTTTTATTTATTTTATTTGTTTGTGTAAGTGGTTTGTGCTAGGAGTATTGTCTATAATGCTTTATGATCAAAATACAAAATATGGTTTGGCTGATGGAAGATGCCACTTGAGGTTGCTCTTGATGCCACTGCAGTACTTTTCGTGGTGTATCATGGTTTATAGGATCCAGTGTTCTGGTTCATAAACACAATTATCTGAAGACGTTGCTGTTGTGAATTTTCATGTCTTATAAGAATTTTCTTCATTTTTTAAAAGCTGTTATAATCAATTGTTTTAGAGCCCATGAATCAAAGTAAAATGTTTGTGTAGAATTCTGAGAGTATTAACTGGTTTCCAGATTTGATATTGAAAATGTGGAAACTGAGCCCCAAGCACTTAGGCTGACTTCTTCAGGTTCTCACATAAATTCAATATTGGAAGTCTAAGCAGTCCTGCAGGATTTCTGCTTTTTATCTTGCCATTTTGACCATCTTAATTTGCCCATGACTCATAGGTTGACACTTCAGAGGCTTCAAGTTAATCTTCGAAAGTAGGCTTTCTGATGAGGACAGGAGAACATGAGAAGTGTTTCCTCCTTCCTTTGCTTTGTAGCTCTTTTTAGTGAAAAACATCTGCAGGCAAGTCCTCCTTGTGCAGTAACAGGACTCTTGCAGTTTGTGGCTGCTCTGATACAGGCAATCCTTGTGCTGTCTGGATAGCTGAGTACAGAATGGCGGAAGGAACTTGGATTTGGTCAGGGCTTGGTGGGTTCTTTCAAGGTGTTCATTCAACTGCAGCATTTTAAAATGTAAAATCTGGATGGTTTGCGTTTTCTGGCAATGGGAATTGCTACCATGGAGACTGCAGGGGCAGTGTTGGACAGTTGCTCCAGCTGTGCCTTGCTGGCAGTAGAGAAATGCACAGCCTGAGAGGTGAGATGTTCCCTCAGAGCAGGCTGGTTCATATTTAGATCTATCGATAGTATTGGCATATCAAGGCATACACCCCAAAAAGAAAAGTTTGACATGGAAGCATACAAACATACAGCTGAAAAACAAGAATTTGGAGGACAAGCATTGCCACTGGTTCTGTAACATACACAGTTGTGCAGTCTAGGGCTTAGTACTTCTCCACTGAGCACTGCTTAGTGCAGTTTTTCATAAAAAACTACACATTTTGGCCGGGGTTCCCAAATCCTGATGTCACACCTTGAGTCTCACTTTGTTGTGCAACCAGCTACAACAAAGATAATGACTTCCACCTTTCTGGATGCTGTTTTTATTGGCTTTGAAGACTTTGCTATGGTTGTCGATACCAATCATGTTTAGTTTCCTGTACATGGTCTTGAAAAATGACCAATTCAGATTCTGGGTGTTCAACAGCACCTTTATTTCTGTGTTCTTTTTATTTGTTTCCATCTGTAGCATTTGATTATCACTGATCTCTCATTCAACTCCAAGCTGCACACAGCTGCTGTGATCCATACACTGTCAGAAAATAAGACAGAGGAGATGAAACAGGAAATGCAGTGAGAAATTAAATTCTGCTTTTGTCCCCTTCCTTTTTCAGCCTGAACCTCCTTCTTTGTAGTTTAGGACTTACTGTTCACGATAAATCCCTGAATAAATTTTGTAGTTCAAGCTCATAATATGAAAAATCCTCCCAAAATAGTGAACATAAGAAATTTAAGACCATAAAAAAATAAGTATGAAATCAAAGAAAATAGTTTGCTCCAACTCCAAGAGCCTTCAAAGAAATAACAGTCCAGGAGTTAGCACGTCTGACCACCCAGGGCTACCTCTCTTCCTGAACCAGCTGACATTAGGATTGCTAGGTCTGAGAGCACTGAACTCTTTCCTTAGAAGTATCCTCAAAAAGAGTTCCTTTTTCATTCCCCTGTAGTACATACTTCCCAGGATACAAACAGGCCAACCTTGTTGATACTGCAGCTGTAACTGAACCCAGATGGTCGTTTCCTGCCTCTTCTTTGCCTTGAAAATTAAATCCTTTCCTTATGTATGTTGTTTTTGCTCACCACCTGGCAATATTAACGGATAGTATTCTGCTGTATCCGCAATTTTTAAACTAAGAGTTTGGATAGAATGTTTCACTGGCTACACAGTAGTAGCAAAGAGCTGGTCTGGAAGTGAGTGTGCCAAGTGGTTTTAATGGAGGAAGAGTTCCCATTTTAAGGAAGCATACTCAGTCCCCAGACTGACTCTAAAATATGGCATTTTTTTTATGCTTTGTGGCTTCTTGTAAAGTGAAAGGAAAGTTTTTTTTTTTTGGTAAGTATATTTTAGTTGAGGTCACATTTGATGGTCTTTCTCAAAGCTGAGGAATTTTACGTACATACTTAAAAGTCAGTTGGTGTTTCATACCAATAGGGAAAACCGTGGGAAAAATAAAAAATGCAAAAACAGAAGATTTCCCCAAATGGCAAATATTTTCAAGTATTTATTTTTCAAGAGTAGTTGAATGCTGGCATTTTATTTTGTGGAGTAGGGCAGGGAAACATAAATACATGTAAATGTCTTTTATTCATACTTTTTTCACCATTGTTTTTATATAGTACTACTATTCAATAAAGGACATCTCTGTTGGTGGCATGTGTATTTGTTATGGCCATGCTCGAAGCTGCCCTTTGGATGAAATCACAAAGGTATTTTTTAATCTCATTATTTCTGCAAAGCAACTTTTCAAATTAAAAGAAAAAAATCCTAAGGAGAATGAGAAAGAGGAGGCTAAAATAAATTTTATGTGTTTCTTTTTTCAGAGGAAGCATATCTGCGTTTTGTAGCGTAACTTTCTTGAATAAACTCTTCTTTGGCATTGAATTTAAACAATTCAATGCCACAGGACATAGTGTGTCTTGCAGCCCAGGAGATTTGCCCCTCTTGTTGTGGAAAGGCTATTCCCTAGTAGTTGATGTACCATGGTAGAGCGGTTTGGTGCTACTTGTGGGTTATTTGTGGGTCATGCCATTTTATGGAGTAAGATTGATACTGGGCAGACTTTTGGCAAAATTGATTAAAATATCAACTAAAAAATATTTCAAGAAACTGGATTTTTTATTCATAGAAATTGCAGTGCCAGTGTGAACACAATACATGTGGAGAGAGCTGTAACAAGTGCTGTCCAGGCTACCACCAGAAACCATGGAGACCAGGAACCCTTTCTGCTGGGAACAAATGTGAGAGTAAGTATGCACAGGCATTTGGATAGCTTCATGAAGTCTTACTCTTCTCTTGCTTGAGGTTACTTCCATACAGATCTGTACTAATTCCCCATTAAAAAAATCCACAAATTATTAACTCTCTTCATAGGATTGCTCAAAAGTAGAGAACCTACTTCTAATCATAAATGTTCAAATGGTTTTCAATAATCTGTTCAGTGTGATTCCTTGGCTAGTGGAGTTGTCATGTAGTATAGCTTCCAGAGTGTCTTTTTCAAAAGGACTTGAGGGTTCATGTACTCCTGTAGAAACTAGCAGATTTGCATCAATCATTTTGTTAGCTACTTGAAATGCAAATTTTATCAAGTGATCATCAATTTTGTCAGATGAAGAATTTTGTTCTGATGACAAATGTTTTGAAGGAAACTCCTTATTGGCCAATTACATTTCAGATTGTCTGATAGATTGACTTAGGCTGTGCCAGTATGGCTGAATATGTTGCTAGGGCTACTTGGTGCATTTTCTCACTTCACATTACTAATGCACGGCACAAGCTGCAGACAATTAAGAACCTATTGGATAAAATTTTAAGTTCTGCATAGAAGTCTTTTTAGTTGAAGTCTTGTGCAAGTTATGATGTCACTCTTTAAAATAAAATTTATACTTATGTACTTCTTTATTGACATCTCAGATTTTGTCTGTAATACAAATAAGAGAAGAATTTAGGCAGGTTTTCATCTGTAATGGATGAAATCTGTAGAGGACAGAAGAAGGAACAGCTAGTGCTAATTGCACATATCACTGTTGACAACAGTCCTGACAAGAGTGTCTTAGTAGGATATACAGAATACTGCTAAAACAGTGCAGTTAAAATGCTAACAGTGGTTTTGAAATTTGCTCACTTCCTAAAAATATAGAGTATTAAGTCTGATGGAACACATGGCATGGTTAAAGGGAAAAAACCACGCTTTTGAGGTCAATTTATAGGCTCTTCTTACATTTTCAACCTTGAAAAATGTCAGTATTATAAGAAAAGTTATACAGTGTAAATGCAAAAAAAAAAATTGATTTATTTTCCATTCCTTCTCAGAATGTAACTGTCATAACAAAGCAGAAGATTGTTATTACAATCAGAGTATTGCGGATCAGAAAAGGAGCATGGATATTTATGGCCAGTATATAGGAGGTGGTGTGTGTTTAAACTGTACTCAACATACTACTGGAATCAACTGTGAAATGTGTGCTGATGGATATTTTAGACCACACAAAGTAAGATTTATCAAATACCATTCTAATGTTTTGGTGGATTATAACATTGTATTTATACTTATTTCAGCTGTTTGTGATTAATATATTGGTTTTTATCAGTTGCAGAATAGCTAAGAACCATAGTGTTTTTTTTTTTTGTGAATGACATAACACCAAAAATTTCAGAAAAAGCCAAAATGCTTGTCCAGTTGTGTGGGAGGACAGGTCAAGTTGTTGGAGAAGAAAATTATAAATGAAGATGATACTTGATATCCTAGTGTGGGAATGTACATGTTCTGATAGGAAACCCATTTCTCCTGCGGGTAAAGCTCTAAAAAGGTCCAAACTACTAAAGTTTCACTTCAAAGTCAGTCTTCAAAAGTGCCAAAATTGTGTACCATCCTGTATCAGCCCATTTCAACCAGTGTTGAAAAGGACCAGGCTCGAAGATAAGAATCTTCGGCTCATGAGATCTTGCAACAAATGGTCTTCTTGATAAGATTGTTGCCCAACTTGTGCTCCCTGAGTGTACTTTCCAGTGTTGCTCTTTGGGAAAAGGATATCAGCTCTATGAGACATTTGTTAAGATATGGCTGACAGAGTTAAACATAAGAACTTCTATAACTTAACATTGCATCTAACTGCAGTGCTAGAGGTCTCTGTATAATGACACATTCTGAACTAAATTTCTGCTCCACATGGTCTTACTCTGGTAGGTTCATGCATATTTTGAAAAACCCATACTTTAAAAATCTGGCGTAAATTGGTGCAGAGAGCAAGGGTGAGTCCATAGGAGTATGGCTAGACAGCAGGTACAGCTCATCCAAAGTAGTAAGCTGGAGTCAGAGATTGTCTTAGAGCTGCTGTAAGAAGCATTGAAGAAAGATCTTCGATCAATTCATGGCCACTAAATCTGTATCTAGAGGTCATTACTGATTTGCTTTACAGCTGAAGCACCTCAAAGGACAATTTTCCCTGCCAAAAAAAAAAAAAAAAAAAAAAAAAAAAAAAAAAAAAAAAAAAAAAAAAAAAAAAAAAAAAAAAAAAAAAAAAAAAAAAAAAAAAAAAAGAATCTTGCCATATGATTTGCACTGCCTTATATTTCAAAGATTTATAGATCATGAAGTCAGAATGAGTCGTTATTAATAGATAAGCTGTCCTTCCATTGAACACAGAGCCAAGGATTTCTTTAATTTCCTTCCTCTTTGAACCAGAATATCGTTGCAAAAAGCATCCACTCTTGTCTTAAACATTTCCATATCTTTTGGCAAACCTTCACAGTGGTTAATTGCTGTTACTTTAAAAAAAAGTATTTATGCTGAATGTGTCAGACTTCAGCTTCCAGCCATTAGCAGTTATTATATCTTGGTGCTATTGAAGATCAACTTTTCCACATTTAAGCTTTTTCTAGATTGCAATCCCCTGATCCTTCTGCTTGCTAAAGTTAGACTAGTCACTTCATCTGTTGCCCCGTATTATCTTTTTCCAGTCTTTATTAGTTTTCGTTTTGGTGATTGAAGACAGGAAAGAGATATAACTTTACTTTTCCCAGTTAATAATTCGAGAATTTGCCAGAGAACTTTTATTTTATAGGTTTCTCCCTATGAGGATCACCCCTGCTACCCCTGTGACTGCGACCCGTTTGGCTCTCTGAGTTCTGTTTGTGTTAAAGATGAGCACCATTCTGACTCTCAGCGTGGTAAGGAAGCAGGAAGCAGTCAAGTCTGTCTGTGGATTAGATTACTGAAGTTTGAGGGAACACTATCTACCTTTGAAGGGCTGCCTTTTAGGTACCACTTCAAAACACTGGTAAATCTTTAGCAGGGTGAGGCTGAGGCATAATATAGTTTTATGATTTTAAGGTATGTCAGGTCTCTGAACGTGTTCTCTTGTGGGGATTCTGGGCTTCTGCTGTGCAAAACAACGTGAGGTGTTGAGATCTAACACTGTTGTTTGTGAATGCTGTTACAGCTGTCACAAAATTTCTTTTGCTGCAGTTTCTGTGCATTTGATTCTTTAAATATGAAAAATAGACTGTGAAACTGATCTTGTGCCAAGTATCTGCGGAATATGACATGGGATATAATAAAAAAGGAATGCTAAATTATTTGTACCCTCTAAGACATCGTAAATCCAGCCTATTGCCTGCTCTGATTTTTTTTTTTTTTTCCCCTCTACCTTTGCTATTTAAGGGACTAGGCCAGGCCAGTGTCAGTGCAGGGAAGGTTACGCAGGAGAAAAATGTGATCGTTGTGCATTTGGGTATCGGGGCTACCCAAAGTGCCTGAGGTGTAACTGCAGCCTGGTTGGCAGCATTAATGAAGATCCCTGCATGGAACCTTGTCTTTGCAAAGTGAGTACTAAACTGCCATTTTTGTTCTACATGGAATCTGTGGTTTATTAACTCCTTTTTTAATAGTGAAATTACTTCATTAACTGGGGAAATCGCTCACTTCATAAGAAGTAACCTCGTGTACACCTGACAGCCTAGAACTGCTGATTATTCTCTGTACTGAAAAATATGGTAATTTATGTTGAGTAGTTCTGTATGTTACTAATAGAACAATTTCTATTATAATGGGCCAGACTGACATTAAAATGAAATAAAACCTGTACGTGTGTGAGGCAGTCACAGAGAGTGGGTATGCCTAGCTGGGTTTTGTTTTAGGAATGAGCTGATATTTCTCTTCAAAGCCACTGATTACTTGTAAACAAATGTTGTGTTTAAAACATCTGCTTTGTGTGAAGAAACAGCAAGCATTTGGAAAGAGCTATTGGAACACTTGCACTAGACATATGTATGAAATATGATTTAATTATTCAATTACAAAATATAAACCATAAAAATGTTTAAAAAGAGAGCAGTTTTGCAGCATTATATTTTTTTGGTAAATATCCAAACCTCTTAAAATTTCTTGCAGCTGTAGATTCCACTGAATTTTATTACAAAACTCTGTTAATATTTAAAGAAGTTACTTAGTTTTCTGAACCAAATGTTAGAGTAGTTTATGTATTTGTTGCCAAATATGATAGTGAACAGGAGCCAAAGATAACATGGTTTGTTTGACAATTCTTCTGAAAATTTAGTCCTTTTGCATAGTTGATCTGATCCAAAAAATCAAACCTATATAAATAACAAGGCTTTGGAAAAACGAAATGGCTCCAATCGCCAATTTAAATATGAAAAAGGAGATAGGTGCCTGA
The DNA here is from genome assembly GCA_013400175.1 of Phainopepla nitens. Lineage (NCBI taxonomy): Eukaryota > Metazoa > Chordata > Aves > Passeriformes > Bombycillidae > Phainopepla > Phainopepla nitens. Next base: position 867,083 of record VXBQ01006239.1, on the reverse strand, counting down.
TTTTGAGCTAGGGTAACACTGTATCAGCCAATGCAGCTAACTGGTGAAAATTTTGGTATAAACTGGACTAAAAACTGCCCCTTTTCAGTGCTGCTGTAGGCACAAGCCTGGCAGAATTTTTAGGCCAGATCACAAGTGTTACCAGTCAGCGGACCACCAATGGAGATGAAAGGAGAAAAGTTGTGTGCTCCACATATCAAATGAAGGAGACAGGATTTCTAAGCCTTTGCAGAATCTGTGAACACAGTAGGAAAAGGCATTCTTTTTTTATACGGTGCATTTTGTGATATTTGGTCTTTCCTGAAACACAGCTCTTGAGGTCTAGTCTTTGGGTAAGATTTTTATTTTTCATTAAGAAATAATTTCTGTCTAATAATATTAGACAGTGAAATGTGTGATCCAAATCCATCCTGAAGACTGAGAAATAAAAAAGCTGAAAAGAGCACACAGATACTATTTCTGTAAAAATCCATGATTTTAAGATCTCGTTATCTCAAGGGGCACTGTGCCTGAGATTTTTTCACAAGTTTGCATATGAGCAAATAGAAGCAGCCATCCTCAACCTTTGAATGAGAACTGGAGATCAGAAATTTTCCATATGCTTTGCAAACACAGGTTGTACTTTGCTTACAAAAACACATAACCTGACTATCTGGAGAGGTCCTATGTAAACTTGACATGCCAAACACTGTTCCAGAAGGAAAGACAGTTGGAAGTCTTAGATTTCTTTCTGGTAACCCTAAAATTTGCACCACAGGACCAGATCTGACGTAAGTCTGCAATCTGGAGTGATTCTTGTGACTGAAATGAAGGTACCCTGGTAACTGCTTCTGAAAGCAGAATTTGGTCCACAGGCTGTGCAGAGCTTATACCGACCTCCTCAAAACAGTAAGACAGCTGTGCTTCACATGGATGCCTTGCAGTCTTAGTGTCTCCTAACCATATGTATCAGGGAACTTTGTGAGGTGTTCTGTAAAGTTCTTTTTGCCTTTGTAGTGGAGTTTTCCCATCATTGAAACCAAAGGTTGAAATTGGAGAGTGATGTGGATCCTGGTCTTGCCCTGATACAAAGCTAGGACATTATCAGAATCTTGTCCCTGGCAGTCGGAAATGTTCTGTATCTTAGTGTGTAGAAATGCCCATGGAGATCTGCTATTTACACAGCTTTGTGGGTATTTATCAAATATTTTCTCTGCTGGTTTGTTTGTCAGCAGCAATTGTCCAAACTTTTTTTAAGAAAAAGCTACATATTTGCTGCACAAATTTTACAAGAAAAAAAAATTGGATGCACCATTTTGATTTTTTTCTTCGCTGTAAATTTTACATTGAAAGAGGTTTGTAGCTCTTTTTGTACCCAGGTTTGTACCCAATTTGCATGGCGGAAGACCAATGAAAGGAGCTAAAGGAGTGGAGCAGCTCTGCTTCTGCAGCAGGAGTTCCTGGACCTTAGCCAGAGCATATTGGGTGGAAGAGCTGCCAGCTAGCAGAGTGTGGTGTTCTTCCAGGAAGAGGTGGCAGCAGTAGCAGCTGTCACAGCATAAATATTAAGAGACAGCTGAGAAACTGTTGTCTTGAAGCTGGCTGTGGTGGTTGGCCTTAAAGGTGAACTTTCTGGATTCTGTCTGGTGAGATATCTGAAAGGTAATCCATCTGGATTCGGAAAATGTGAGATCTTTTCTCCAGAGCAATCTACAAAGTCAAGCTGCAAGAGAAGTAGACTGGCAAGCTGGCAGAAGCTTTTCTAACCCTGCCCGTGTGTTGAAATTTTGCTATAATAGAACCCTTGCTGGGGCTTGTTTAGATTTTGATGAACTGGCAAATTCTGATGAATTTTTCCAATCAGTTTCAATTTTAAGCTCTGAGTCTTATTCAATAATCCTGCTGTGCTGAAATGTGTTTTCTTTTATAACCTTCTGAGTGCTGTTATGCCTAAATCCCACCTAATCCATGGTATTTGTTACCATAATAATGCTGATGTGAACCAAATGTTATATGCCTTTGACAGGAAAATGTAGAAGGTGAAAACTGTGATCTCTGTAAACCAGGATTCTACAATTTGCAAGAAAGAAATCCTCGGGGCTGCACAGAGTGTTTTTGCTTTGGCGTTTCTGATGTCTGTGACAGTCTTACATGGCCCATCAGTCAGGTATTTATATGTTATGTCCATGACCTAATATTCTTTCCTCAGGCAGCTGCAAAATGTGCTATAGTTCTGTTTGACATGTGCCCAAGTTAACTGCAAATCCTGGTATGTGTCTCCGTATAGAGGAATGGATTTTCAGTATCATTGGGCAGCTCTGAGGTAGGCAGCAAGTCATCCCAGTGCAGGCTTTGGCCCTGCCGGCTTGCAGTGATATCAGAAGCATTGGGTAATGAAGGCTGCAATATTGCTCTGGAAAAATGAATTTTTTTCTGACTGTTAAAGTTTTTTTTCATGCTGAAGGGATAAACCCAAACCTGTTTCCTTGCTCTTATACCTATTGGACAAGGATATTGGACCTCTGGCAATATGGCTAATACTCTTTCTTAGCAAATAGTGTTTATAAATATCACTGTCTTCTGATTAGACAGTTCTTGAGTTATGGGGCTTTGGGGCCACTGTTTTCCCACCAAATTCCTTATGTATCTTTGCAGAGCTAGCCACACTTTGGTCTCCTGTTCTATGTGCAACAAAAAGAGAGGAAAACATACCAAACTGACTGAAATTCTAAGATGATTGAATAAAACTCTGTGAGAAGAACAAAGTTCTCTTGTCTTGAGACTGTGATTTTTGCTTTCCTCCAGCTCAGCCCTATCTATAAATGGGGACAATTGGCCTTGAAGCCTTTGAAATTCTGCATTTCTGTCTCAGGGAGCTGCATAGGTATAATGTTAATTTTGCTGGAAGGATGAAAATCACACTCATTATATTTTTGTTCCTGTCAAACAGAGAGGTGGAGACTATCCTAGTCTGAAGTGGTATATTTGCATATATTGGGTGTCAGACTTGGCTAATGAAATTATTCTAGATCCATCAGTTGGAATGAATATCTAGGAAGAGGTGAATGCTTTCTCAGTGACACAACTGCCTGACTTCCATTAATATTACCACTCTTGTAGATTTCAGACATGACTGGATGGCTCGTTACTGATCTGTACAAAGCAAAGAGTCTGCAGCCTCAGCGAAGCCAATTTGATGGACCCCATCAAATAAGTATTAACAACACTGAGGCTGTGAAAGTACTGAAAAATACTTATTACTGGTCAGCACCTGAAGCATATCTAGGAAATAAAGTAAGTACTCAGCTAAGAAGTCAAAACTCCTTCCTAGGTTCTCTGTCTTAAACATAACCTATTGCTCTAAATATATAGCTTCTGTAATTAAAGATTACACACAAAGCTCAGTATTACCAAACTTCTCACTTATCTCTGCTTTTTAAATCAGAATGTTCCTGTGCAGACGTTCTCAATATCCTCTTTTTGATCTTTAAGTTCATCTAACTCCCCACTTCCTTCTCTGCCTATCATTGACACAATATAATCTCTCTTGACTGTTATGGACTTATATATGTTCACATTTTCCATGCACTTGGTTCCTATCCCAAAACTTAACCTTTTATGCCTTGTGCATTAACAGTGGATGAACATTAAAATCTCTTACCTGCTTCTCGGACATCTTCTGTTTCCAAACAACTAGTCTTTAATTTTTTTCCCTGTTTACTAGCTAAAGCTTTGAGTGTCCTAGGTTTTGCAGCAGAACCACATAATAGCTGAGGTTGGAAGGGACCTCTGGGGGTCATCTTGCCCAGCCTCCTCAAGCAGGGACACCTAGAGCAGGTTAACCAGTACTATGATCAGAGAGCTGCTTCTGAGTATCTCCAGGAATGGAGACTGTACAACCTCTCTGAGCAACCTGTGCCACTGCTTGGGCACCCTCACAATAAGTGTTCCCTGATGTTCAGCAGGATCCTCCTGTATTTCAGGTTGTGGTCACTGCCTCTTCTGCTGGCACTGGGCACCACTGAAAAGAGCCCAGCTACATCCTCTTTGCACCCTCTCTTTAGTATTTGTATGTAGTGATAAGATCTCTCTGAGCCTGTTGTAGGCTGGACAGTCCCTCCACTCTTGGTCTTTCCTCATATGAAAGATGCTTCAGGCTCTTAATAATTTTAGTGGCCCTTTGCTGGACACTTTCCAGTATGTCCACCTCTCTCTTGTACTGGGAGGGCAAGAACTGGAGTCAGAACTCCAGCTGTTGCCCCAGCAGTGGTGAGCAGAGGAGAACCTTGCAGCCTTACCTGTAATTATTTTCAGTCCTCTCTCTCTGGCCATATAGCTGTGTTTATTAGTAGTCTAGTGACAGAGTAAATGAAAACAAGTGTAAGAAGTGCAACATTAAGGGGCAGATTTTGCACAGGGCAACACTCACTTGAACTCTGATTTCCTTTTCATTTGATGTAGGTCTAACTGTTGGTTAACTTAATTTGTAGTAGTCAGCAGCAGTTGGGGAGCTAAGGACCCTGAAAGGTGGTGTATGGAATGTGGAAAACTCCAGCATGCTGTGCCCCTTGGCTAGGATGACAGTGTCTGTACACCTAGCTGTCTGTTAGTGTTTCACAGAATCCTGTTAGTGTTTCACAGAATGAGGGCACTTATCTGAATCACCTCTAAAACCTTGAGCTAGCTCTCACCACCTGCACGGCAACAAGCCAGCTCTTGTCCCTGTGCTGACACTTATGGCACATTAAACTTTTCCTCCAAAATTTGTAAGCCTGCATTTGTAAGCCTTATAATTTGGACATTGTACTGACCCATGTAATTTCTTTGTGTTGGCTGGAGGTTGTTGTGTTGTTAAGACTTTGCTTTTTGTTATTTCAGCTCACAGCATTTAGTGGAGACTTGAAGTATACGGTATCTTATGACATTCCGATGGAGAGTGTGGACAGTGATATAGTGTCTAGTGTGGATGTCATCATTCAGGTGGATTTTTTTTTCAGCTTGTTACTATTCAGACATTATTAAGAATCTATGAAGGGGTTAAAAAAAAAGAATATTTATATAGCAGTAGTTTTGTCAGTTTTAAATGCCTTAAAAGTCGCTATCAAAATTTTATTGCTACTCATTTCTCTGATTTTCTAATGCATTTGTCTGAAATTGTAGGTATACAATACTAGTTTTAAATGCTAAATACCTAGAGTTTAATCTATATGCATGGGTGAGTTGCTTATTACCAAATGTACAAAGCTGTGTTTACAAAACAAACTGCAATAAACTGGAAGGACTTATGCTTATGAAACAGGTGAGTGTTCTTGCTTATGGCTTACTTTTCTAGATTAATGTCGCAGTTAAAAAGTAAGGCTCTGTACTGAATCAAGTACAGAGAAATTTTTTTTTAATATATACTTAGCAATAGAACAAAGGTGAAAGGAGATTCTGTTTTGTAGAGGTATTTCATTTTTGCAACTCAGTTTATTCTTTTACAAAAGAATTCTAAAGTCTCTGAACCGAGAGAGAATGGGATTGTGGTCTTGAAGCCACAGAAAATGTTGATCTTTTACTTCTTCTAAATGCAAAGAATTTACTTTGCCTCTTCTCTGTATTATGTGGATGTGTATTTGACACTAAGTGTTATTGCTTAATAAAATTTATGTGTAAATATGGAAAATGTTTTCTCTTGTCCTTCAATTTCAGGGTAATGGGCAGATTCTGAGTACAAGAGCAGCAGGCTTGTCATTACAGCCATATGAGGAGTATTCTAATTCAGTGAGATTTGTATCAGAGAATTTCATAGATTTCAATACAAAAAAGGCAATAGACAGGGAAATGTTGATGACTGTTCTGGCAAATGTGACCCATCTTCTGATCAGGGCCAACTATAACATTGCCAAAAAGGCTGTGTACAGGTAAGTGAGAAAAAATATTCAAGTTAATCTATATGCCTCTATTATTTTTCTGCACATGAATCATGATTCTTAGTGGCAGTGTTCTTGAAGTTTTATGTTCATAGTTTCTAGAAAAAAATGTTGTTTATTAAATTTTCTTGAGACCAGTCTTTGTCCCCAAAACACAGTCATATGGAGTGTGTGGTAAGGAGCATTTGGTTTTAAAGATATCTGATGGCAGAGCTGTTGCCTTCTGCTTTAAAGTAATAGTGCATAAAAGCCTTATTACAATGGCTGCTTTTTTTAGAGGGAAATGCCTCTAGAACTCTCTACAGTATGCTTATTTGGGTATGTGGCAAGTTAATCCATCACTGACTATTGAAAACCTATCAATAAAGATATTGATTGTAATTTCTTTTGATGTTTATTTGTGGATGTTATTGAGACTCATCTCTAAAGGAGTTCTAAGTAGGAAAATTAGGCTGCAGTGGGTTAGCTCTCATTCCATAGTCTCAAACCAGCATTGGCAGTATCTGCGTCAGATCTTATAGATCTTTGTTTTACCTCTTCTCCAAGATACAGGAATAAAGCTCTCAAGGGAATCAGCTTCATCATTTACTTACCTAATTTCCTTACACTCACTGACAACTTTTCTTCCTCATTCCCTAATTAGAGCATGGTGCTAATAATACTGAAGTTATGGATTCAAATGCCCATGTGGACCATTTATTTAAGAGTTGGACTTGATGATTCCTTTTAACTCAAAATATTCTGTGAATATTCTGTCATTTGGTAGCATTTTGCATCAATAGACTAGGAGCTGATACCAAATTTGCTTTGTGCACCCACACCACTCTGGTGAAATTTATGCTCATTTAGGGATAGTGTGTTCATCTTTATGGAATGTTTGTAAAGATTCCTAAGAAAAATGTTACCTGTAGCTGAGAAGGTTGTCTCTTCCAGTAACAATAATGATAACAGGAGACATCTGTTCCCTGAACTGCAAATGCTCTGATAAGAGTATGATCACAGACTTCTTATGGAAGAGTTTTGTGCCTGTTCCTCAGTTGTCCCTGCCAGGGAGCAGTGCTCAGTGGTGTTACCTCCCCAGAAGCAAACTGTTGAAGATCAAGTCTAGGAAAACAAATGATGTGATGTTTTCCTGCTTAACCCTAGGCTGGACTCAGTGACCCTGGACACTGCAAGTGCAAATGTTATAGATCTTTCTTCAGCACCAGATGTGGAATTCTGTGAATGTCCTCAGGGTTACACAGGAATATCCTGTGAGGTAACCTCTTACAGTGTTTTGTGTATGCAAAATTATCTCCTATTGTAAAGGATCTAGGTTTAAAGGCAGGCTCCCTTTAGTTAAATTGCCATTAAGGTACAAAGTATAAAGTTCTGTGGTGAATTGCTGCCTACTTTACGCAATCCTAAAGATGCTTTCTTACAGATACTCTAAATGGGATTTTAAACTTATTTCTTCAATTCTTTTTCATGGTATTAAAAAATGATAGTGTGCTTCAGAATATCAGTGTTGCAGAGGGAGCAGCTGTTAGAGCTCTGTGAAGCTCTTTTGAGCTTACCTTCCTCATTAATAGCACTTTTTTTGGGGATGAATCATGTTCAGTTTATTCCTGTTATGTGCCATTAAGTTTATGAAGGCAGTAAGGAACCTTAGCAGGGAAGAATGCTTTTTGGAAGAACCCACAAGGCTGAAATGCATTGTGCAAGGTGGTGTCTTGTGTAACTGTGAATAGAAGATTTAGAGAGGCATAGTTCTACTGCGTAATAGCAGGAATTATTTTGACAAATAATTTCAGTATGAAGCCTTGTGCTATAGCATTGTTAATGATTTTGCAGAGGTGGTAGAATATCTTTTCTATTGTGCCATAATAAGGAATTTCACATATTAAACCACACAAAAGTTAACTTTCATGCCTCCAGGGAACAAAGGAATGAATCAACATTTTATGGAGTTAATTCTTATCCCCTTTATCCAGTGCAAGTAAAAAACAACCACCAGAAAAGAGCTACAGTGACATCAATAGGGTTGAAAGAGCTTTCAGTTACCACAGTGTGAATGGGTTGGATGGTGGGTGGTTGGAAGTGAACTCTTTGAAAAAAGTTTTGGTGTGTATTTTCAACACACATAATGCTACTGCTTTTTCTCCCTTCATTTCTTTTCAGTCCTGTCTCCCTGGGTACTACCGTGTGGATGGAATACTCTTTGGAGGTATTTGTCAACCCTGCAAGTGCAATGGGCATGCAACTGAGTGTGACATTCATGGTGTCTGCTTTGTAAGTCATCCTTCAAAGTGTTCTGTGTTTTAAACATCTCTTTAGGAATTAGGAGAGCATTTTGACTGTGGGAGACAAATTTACAGTCTGCCATAATTTCAAGCTATGATTACCAGGTGTTTATTTTTGTTGGTTTTCATTGTTTAGTTCAGAGTATGTTTCAAGACTCCATTAATGTGTTTTCCAATAAAGGTTTTGTTTCAGTTTATCATTTCAAGTGGGGAATAGTCAGAACTAATATAAAAATGGCATCATATACTGGCTGATAAAAATCTTGACTTTGCTTGCTGCAGGTTCCTGAAAAGAACAAATTTATGCTGTGAATATCTGTTTTCAGATATACGTGCATCTTCCATGACTAACACCACTGGAAATTACACATTACCTTCTGAAGAGAAAATATAGCTCTCACATCTCTTCTGAAAATTAAAAGTTACTGGAATAAAATGGCTAAAATCCAGTAAAAACTATAAAAGTTTGTTACTGCAAATGTGTGCAATATGCAAAATATATTTAAGTATGTGTATAAGTAATGTGGCTGGTATCATAAAGTATATTCTAAAATGTAGGAAAAAACAATCAGGATTGTTACAACTCAGAAAAAAAAAATCAAACACTTATTTTCAGAGTTCTAGGCAGCTCTTCATGGCTTGAAGAATGGCTTCCTTGGATGTCATACTGCATGCAGACTGCTGTAGGAATCCATCAGGGGCCGAAAAACCATCAAGAGAAAACACAAAAAGATTTTTTCCATGTCTCACAGGCTTGTCAACACAACACGACAGGACCTTTCTGTGATCAGTGCTTGCCTGGTTTCTATGGAAATCCATCCCAAGGAACATCTGAGGACTGCCAGCCCTGTGCATGTCCTCTGAGTTCTGCTGCAAACAAGTAAGTTTAGTAAGTAAGTAGTAAGTTCTTATGCAAGACTGTCTTTTGCATCTTCAGCAAAACCAGAAAGTGAGATAAAGAAAAATGTCATGACATCTGAAGGAGAGAGAAAAGGACTTTTTTTTCTTCATCTTTGTTGGCATATATCTCATAGAAATATTTTTTGAGGTAGACAAATATATAGACTGGGCTAAGAGAGGCTGAGTGAACTGGTAAGATTTTGCATGGTGGATGAAAGTACCTGTCCTTGAATTTGCACCAAAACCATGGTGCAAATCCTTTCCTTGTTTTTTCAGAAGACAGTAGAAGGACAGAAGTGTTGTATCTGAAAAAAAGGAACTCAGTATCTTTGTACAACTCAGTGCAATTGTACTGCTTTACTAGAATGAAAGCCAAGTTTTAAAATCCTATTTTAAAGTAAAAAAACCCCAAGAGTTTTTGAAAATTATATGTTTATTTTGACCCATTGTAATGTTAAAAACATTGCTAAACTAGAAAAAATTGGAATTTTGTGTTTATATAGCTAGTTGCAAGGAAGGGTGGATATTGAATGTTTGCAGAAGTCTTGTGATTCTGTGCATTGACACCAACTGCCATAAATATTGTTAATAGTTTCAGTCCCACTTGCCAGCTGAGTGAAGAAGGTGGAATTGTCTGTGACAAATGTCTTCCAGGCTATACTGGTTTTCAATGTGAAAGGTATGTACACTAATTTTGAGTGAAATATCCATATAATTGGTATCACTAGGGGGGTTCGTCATCCTATCTTCCTTGTGTTGTTCATACCACGTGTACAGAGCATTCTTAATACAATTTTCCTTCTTATTTTGTCTTTCATTGTAATACAGAGACACTTTAGATTAAAATGCAATAAAAAAACTCCCTTCAGTGAGGAGAGTGTATGACATGACCACCCTCCAGCTGATAAAAGTTTTGAACTCTGATGCAGGTGTGCTAATGGTTACTATGGGAATCCTCTTATGCCTGGACAATCGTGTGCTCCTTGTGAATGCAATGGCAATGTAAACCCTCAAGAAGAAGGCCACTGTGATCCTTCCACAGGACAGTGCCTGAAATGTCTGCGGAACACAGCAGGTCACCACTGTGAAAAGTGTGCTGATGGGTATTATGGGGATGCAGTGACGGACAAAAATTGTCGTGGTAAGTTATTTTTTACTACTCTCATCATTTAAAGAGCACAAAAGAATGTAGTGTTCGTGTGCAAAATGGATGGGGACTTGCACCTTTGCTGAAAGAGTTAATCTTCAAGCTGTGAGTTGGCAACTGCAGGTTAAAAACTCTTGGGTTGGGTTAGACTGCAGGGGGGGGAATGTATTATATTAGGGTTTGACACTTGGTATCCCTGGAACTTATTGGCTTGCTTAACACTGTTCTCCAGTGACTTGATGTACAGAATGTCACATATAGGGCTGGAATAAAAAAATCTTGTCAAATACAGCTATTCAGAGGTGTTTTGTTTTGGTTTTAAAATTATAGTCCAAATGCACAGGCATTTCTGTGATTAGCATCTGTGGGATATAAACAGATGAAACACATCATATACCAGATTTTGGATTCTGTATAATAATGAATTCCTATAGATGCATGTGAATAATTTTTAAATTTTTTTTGTCTGAACACAAGCCTGTGCCTGCCACATGAATGGTTCCCTTTCAAATACTTGTCAACATGAGACAGGTGTCTGTTCCTGCAAATCAAATGTAATTGGAGAAAGATGTGATAAATGCTTGGTAAGCAGACACATTACCTGTTGCTAATGTATAGATTTTCTTGTCTTTCTCTTTATCTATAGATATTGATTTGAGCAGATACAGAGAATAGCAGCAGATAGGTTTGGGGGAGAGGGGCCTGGGTCTGGAGTGGAGACCAAAGTTTGACTGCAGAGATTTTGTGGCTGAAAATTGCTCTGCATGTGCTCCTTGCAGATGTGAAGCTATGCAATTGATTCAGCACCCTCCAGCATAGGGCTCTTCAGGCTGGTGCTGACACTGTGTAGTCAAAAACCAAACCAAACACTGTTAACAAACCTGAAGGGATCTTAGAGCTGTGCTTCTGTAAAATGAAGTCTGAGTAGGCAATATCTGAAGAAATGTGGTTGGTGATGATAAATACATGATGGCTGAATGCCAACAAGGGCTTCAGCTGAAAGGCAGGCCTGTTATAAGAACAAGCAGATATTCACTGGTGATACAAACCAGCAGTTTCCAGTCTATGCTAAGTGTAGAACTACATCAGAGACCAGGGCAGGAAATCTGTGCCCAGTTATTGCCTTTTGTGCCAGCCCAGCTGAATGAGTTTGAACACTCCTGTACACTAGGTCACTGACCTGCTTCATTCTGGGCTTTCATTCACATTTGCAGGTATCTCTGCTTGATCAGCACGGCCCAACCTCACCTCATGAAAGTCTTTAAATTAGAATAACATCAGACTTCAAAACAGTGTCTTACTTGTGAGATTAGAGGACCACAAGAGCATTTCAGGATTGAGTTTTTCACTTGAGTGTCTATTAGTTTATAGCTGGCAGCAGTGAAGAGATAATGCCAGGGATTCTTTCCGCAGCAGTCACGCAATGCTGGCCAAGATTCATGCAGGTCAGACATCATGGGGAGTAAACAAGAGAAAACAAGAGTGTATATTGTAGTGTTTTCAAAAATTTATGGAACAGTTCAAATCTATTTATTTCTTCTCCAACAGAATGGGTATTATGGACTGCTTACTGGGCTTGGCTGCATTCCCTGCAACTGCAGTCAGTTTGGCTCAGTGTCTGAGGACTGCAGTGATCAGGGGCAGTGTCACTGTGTGCCTGGAGTGGCTGGAGAGAAGTGTGATCGTTGTGCCCATGGCTTTTATGCATTCCAGGATGGTGGCTGCACACGTAAGCTCTAATCCATGATACTTCCATGAAACTCTGGAATTTCTTTCAGCAATATATTGTATGTTGAACTCTGGCAAAGGTCAGTTGTTTTGATGACAATACAGAAGAATCTGTAGGAAGGTCTGCTAATACTTTGATTAAGCTAGAGAACAAAATGTTTCTTTGCTTACTGTGTGGCTCCTTGTAAAAGGTGGTGACTATGAAATAACTCATAAAGAGTCAATGAGAGAAATATTACATCCTCAATAGCTCCTTTGTCTCTTTATTACAAAACCCTTCAGTCCTTCAAAAAGAATGAAACCTCTTTTTTCTGCCGTTGGGAAAGTGAAGAGCTTCTACTCCTAAAGATTTTTGCTTTATTTTTTTCATTTAACTTTTAAATATGTGTTTCATACTTTGATAAGAAGTCATTGACTCTATTTTCCCATCATCACCTAAACTATGTACAATTTTTAGTCATGATAAGGAAGAAATTGTTCATCTAAAAGGAGAACGTGCCATCAAAACCTAATTTTCGTGTTAGTAAGATGCCCTTTTCAATATGGTATAGCTGAAGGAATGTCTGCCTTTTCTCCAGCCGGACAAAACCACATTTTTCATGCCTCAAACAGTACATTAAAATGAAATATGTAGTGACATTGTGATAAGATTGTGTTGAAATGAATATACTTAGTCTTTAGTAAGAATTAAAGATCCCTTGGGTACCTTTAATTATTTCATTATTGGAAATTACTTAAATGTTACTAAAAATATTAATAAAATGACTTCCCTGAAATTCTGCTTTTTAACTGGAATAGTATTTTGTTTCTTAAATAACCAAGTGCATCCTGCAGTAGTTAGTTAGTATAAAAATGGTTATCCATCCCTATTTATTCGATAAGCAGTTCTTGAGATTAATCCTTTCACCTGCTTGAGAACATTAGCATATCTCCTGATGAGTTTTGTGTCCTCTATAATAGAAATGTTTTCCAACAAATGTGTTCTACTCCAAAAGTAATTTTGTTTGGTCTTGTTTATCCCCCTGTGGATGTGCCACATTGCTTTTTGAAACACCAAATAAGGCTAAGTCAATAAGCAATAATGGGCTTCCAGTAAAAAGACAAAATGTCACTGTGGTCATGAGTTGTTTCTCAGTGATTAGGTGTGGCAAGGAGTTCCTAGTGGAATAGACAAATGTACTGGATAAGAAAAGTAAGACTATCAGTGGTCTTGGAGTTTCTTCTCTATAGTAAAGCATGGATAAAGTTACTCATTTGGTGCTGTTTCTCTTGCAGCCTGTGACTGTGCCCATACTCAGAACAACTGCAATGCTGATTCAGGCCAATGCATTTGTCCCCCTCACACTCAGGGACAAAAGTGTGAACTCTGTGAAGAAAATTTCTGGGGACACTCTCCTAAACTTGGTTGCAAGGTATGGTAGGCTGAGTGAAAAGCCATGGCTGTTGAAGGCAATTAGCTTTATACAAATGTCAGAATTGGACTCTTATTTTCAGAACCATGATTTTTATTCTGTCTCAAAGTGTTAATGCAACATGCTCACATTAAAATAAAAAGCAGCAAAACAATATGTGGCATAATGTTTATTGAGGGACCTTCTAAGAGGGCTGTCTTTGAAAATACTATCAGAGTGCTTATTCTGGATAAATTCATAGTTCACATTAAAATTGTGATGTGTTAGGTGTTTAAATAGGGGTACTAAACCAGATTTATAGCATCAGTGAGCAATTGGCAATATAGTCTCTGTGCAAATCAGTAAGTGATAATATTACGAATTTAAGAACATTGGAAGGATCTTGAAAGTTACTGCAGGCATTTTTTTCTGAAAATTTTTAATTAAAGTGGTATAACGTAGTTGATGTTTCATGGATGGAACAATGGTAGCTCCCATTATCTCAGCTTAATGCCTATGATTAAACAATAAAATGCCAAGTCAGTGCAGATCCAAAGAATAGCAGCCATTTATGCCTTTAGGTTCATGCAGCAAGTTCCTGTCAGATATGGCATTGATCCAAACTACTTTATAAATGTTGAGATTTTAAAAAGCCTCAGTTACATGAATGTAATGGGTAGCTGCAGTGGAGAAACCACAAATACAATCAGCTTGACAAGGTCTGTCATTACATGCAGTAAATATTTAAGTGTCAGCCAAATTGGTATCCTTTTTCTCTCTTTAATTTTGTAGAGTAAGGATGATAAAGTAGTCCTAAGAAGTCTTCAGAGTTAACCATCTTAGTAATTTATAGTAACATAGTTGGCAATTGGTCTTTAAACCACGGCTTTGTTAGCTGTCAGCTTACTGTCATTCTTACCTAACTTACTGCAAATGCAATGTGCTGGTCCTTATGCATGTCCTTTGAGGTGTTCTTTTTACAGGATGATTGTACAGCACTTGCCAATGATCAGGTGTAGTTAAATATGCAGTTGCTGACTTTTGCTAGGTTATTTAACATTCCTTTTGGTTGCAGCATCACAGTAATGAATGTGAAATACTCTAAGGTATTTCAGATCCCTTCTTGATGCAACGAACAGTAATGTGATCTCCAGATAATAGGCCCAACAGAGGGGTAATTCCCTATGCTGAATAGTCAGATGTGGTAGTTTAAGATTAGGAGCAGTGTCTTCTGGCAAACCCAGGAGAGACTCTTTGCATGCTCTCTACGTGGATGAAATGGAAGAGACGCTGAGAAGCCCAGACTGTCTGGTATTGCAACACAGAATGCATAAGCGGTAACTTTATCTGACTCTGTTTCTAAAAGTTTTCTGATGTTTTCTTGATCTATTTTTGGGTGCAGTAGTGGAGCAGAGCTGTAGTCTTGTTTAGATTACAATCCTTTTCCTATGTGCTGCAGCACAGTGCATTGTACCTTAGAGTCTTTATTTACCTTTATCACAAGTAGCTAGAGATTGAATGCATGTAAATTATTGCTATCTTAGATTTTGATGTTCAGTGCTTTGTGGACCTTTACTGATACCTGAGAGCCGAAGTTCTCAACCTGTGTGGCCATAAAATGTATTAAACTAAGCATTATAGTACCTGGTGCTAGAGTAAAAATTGCTTAATACAAAGAGTGCTGTGGGTAACCAGCAAAATTGTGAAGAATGCTAAAGGATAGACAGTAATTCTTCTAGAACTTGTGCGTCTTGGCATGCAGGACTTGGCAGGGTAAAGGCTTTTCATCTCAAAGAGAAAGGATGAGGAAAATAACTCGGGAAAGATGCTTGCAGTAGATGATAATAGATGGAATGTACTTTTTGCCTGTTCAGTTAGAAATAATGTCAGGCCAAAATTTGGCTTCTTAAGTAACCACAGAGAAGAAATTAAGATTGAAGACCAATCCAGACTGCTTCAAAAAAGAATGACAAAGTACACCCACTTTGCATGTTTGTAGTAACAGGTTCATATTACTGATTGCATAAAGAAGGATGCACTCTACCAGGAAACTGTTTTCCTTTGATACTGGGCTGCACTGTATGCTGAGCTTTCCACCTTTGGGATGCATTGAGATTCTTGGTTCCTCTTCATATAGTAAAAGTAGCATGAGCAAAATGCAGAAGTTATTAATGCTTCTTGAAATCTTGAAAGAATGGTTAGTTTTAAGATTTTCCTTTCTGTCATATTTATAAAATTATGATACTTATAGATTTATTTCATTCAGCCTTTGTACAACATTATTTAATTTACTTACTGTACTCAATTACTAGTACTGTAAATTAAGTATTTTGGATATATTTTTGTCTTCTGGAACAGATTCCCTCAACTCCTTTGATTCCCAACCCATATTTGGGAGCGAACAAAGCTTCTAATGTTTTGCCATCTACTGTTTACTGGAAATTGCAGTTCTTTGCTAAAATACAAACCAAACAACCTCATTTCTGTGTGGAATTTTGTCCCTTTTATTATTGTACAGTATTTGTTGACAAACATGGAGTTTTAAGGGTCATTTTTCAATTTACTGTGCTGTTTCTGTTGTAATTTTTTTTTTTTTTAAAGATCTGCTATTCATGAACATTTCTTCTCTTCCACTAAGGCTTGCAACTGTAGCAGCACTGGTTCAGCCAGTCTCCAGTGTGATGTGTTGACAGGTCAGTGCCAGTGCAAAACTGAGTTTGGAGGACGAGACTGTTCCAGGTGTGCCTTAGGCTACAGGGACTACCCAGACTGTGTTGCCTGTGACTGTGATTTGAGTGGAACCGAAGCTGAGACGTGTAATGACACTGAAGGAGTTTGTGGTTGTGAAGAAGAAACTGGCAAATGTACCTGCAAGGTACTGAGTTATTCAGCCTCTTCTGGGAAAGCATTAGTGTTTTCTAGACATTGATTGCATTAAAGTCAAGGAAGATACAGGGCTGAAAGGACCTCAGAAGGCAATCTATGCCATTTATGAGTACACCTAGATCACTGCTAAACGATTTTCTGTGACAGATCTTACTATTAGGAAAAACTGAAAAACAGTGATGTTTTTCTGTTTGTACACATTTGATTTTATTAGGTTTGGGAACAACATATTAGTTCAGATGATACAGCCTGCTTTTTTGAAAATTCAAAGTGTAATGATAGGAAGAAACCAATAAATACTTAATGGAGAATCTGTGTTTTTTGAAATGCGTTTATGTTGCAAGTTTGAATTAATTTCCTATGCTGGAACCAAAGGCAATGCTTAAGAATAACTCAGATATATTGCTAATAGTGAAGTCTGATATTCTTGTGTATAGGAAAGGAAACATTAAAAACACAGATAGTATAGATTTTTTGGAAAAGATGGGAATCAGTTCTTGAAAGACTGAGTGATAGAAAACTTACTTCAAGACAACAAATTTATGCCCTCATAGGTGTCTGTCCAATCTCTGGTTAAAGGTACCACTGGGCATTGACAGTAGTTTTGGGTGTTTCTTGAGGTTCAGCTTGCCAGTTGGGAATTGAGTGCAAAAATAGACACTTGGGCATAGGTCCTTTGATTCCTATTCATACTGAGCAGTTTATTTGGCTTTTGGAGCTCATTTTCCAGATGCAGGTTTGGGAGGAAATTCTGCCTTGAATTGAAATACACAGCTGCTAATTTTTGATAGACAGTCAAATATATGAGTTTAACTTACATGTTTTGTGGTTGTTTGTGGGGACTTTTGTGTGTTTTTTTTTTTTTTTTAAGAGACAAAGCAAAGGAGCAGAGGAAAATAATGAAAAAAGTAATGTACTGCACAGTAAAACAGATTGCATGCAATAATTGATATCCTGCTATGTAGTTTATATAGCAACTAGTTTTTCTTCCAAAAATAATAATCTTTCATTTAGATAGTGAAGTGTTATGAGTGTGCTGTTACTCTTTTTTTCTTATTTTTAATACCCTCCAGGAAAATGTTTTTGGTCTACAGTGCAGTGAGTGTAAACCTGGAACTTTTGGTCTGTCTGCTAACAATGCACTAGGATGTACTCCATGCTTCTGTTTTGGGATATCCACATCTTGTTCAGAACTGGAAGACCATGTGAGAATTCCTGTAAGTAAAGCAATATAACCACACAGACACAGTTTGCTGTAATCCTCATGTTAGGTACCACACTGGTGGAACATTTCATGGTTCAGGCTGAGTGTCCTGACTGGCTTACAAGGCCAGTGGCATCAGTCAGAACAAAAGAAAAGAAATCAAATGGTAAATGGTCATACTTTTATTTCTGGAACGTTGTGTTTCACTCTTTGCTTCTTAAAAAAGTAAATATCAAATATGTTTTCCAGTTTCTTGGGTTGCGCATTTATTACTCTAAGATGGACTGCTGACTGTTTCAAAGCAGCTGAAATTGTAAGTGGGATATTTTGTTGAATGAATTTTTTGCTTTTTGTGTTGCAGATAACATTAACTCCAGATCAGTCTATTCTGCGTGTAGTAGCTCAAAGTAACCTGACTGGAACAGTGGAAGGAGTATTTTCACAGTTTCCTGATGTTTTATTGGATGCTGCCATAGTCAGAAAATACTTAAATACAGAAACATTTTACTGGAAGTTGCCAGAGCAGTTTCAGGGAGACCAGGTAAGAACATGAAATAATTGGAATGCTTTATAGATAACTTTGTTGTCTAATAGACACTCCTTTACTCTAGAATAGTAACTTTATCTTCATAACATATTTCTATGTTAGTTCTATTTTTGTAGGTCAAATATTGTAATTATCCAGTGATAAAACTTACAGCAAGCACAAACAATGTATTTACATTACCCTTTCCTTACAAGATTTTTCTTGACCCTGTAAATTGGTAACACCCATATTTGATTACTTCACAGATTCTGTTGTGGGGAAACAGTTTTATACTTGGTTTCATTGTAGAAGCCTAAAGGAGTTTTCAACCTTGGTGCTAGAATCAGTATATAGATCATGGAATCTCTATTGCTTAGGAATTTAATGAAAATTAAGTGCACACTGTGAGAGGAGCTAGGCAAAGAAACTAAGACTGCTTTTTAGAAATATGTATTTAACCTTAGTGGAAAAGCTACTGAGTTTGAGTCAATTTTCTTGTTTTATTGCCAATTCTTCAAAGGACTGGCAGTTTTCCAGTCTACAGATGATGTTAATATATTTCCAACTAATAACTCAAACCTTAGAATAAATAATAGTAATAATTTTTAATCCAAACAGCTCATGGCCTATGGTGGGAAGCTGAAATACACTGTTGCCTTTTATGCTTTGGATGGCTTTGGAACCTCAAATTTTGAGCCACAGATTCTAATGAAAGGAGGTCACACCAGCAAGTTGGTCATCTATGCAGACATCCCTTCTCCAGAAAATGGAGTAAGAACTGACAAGGAAGTAGAAATGAAAGAGGTAAGCCAAAACATAGGAGGAATACAGCATTATCTTGAAGTAAACTTGATTGTTCATGATTTTAATTAATAATAACAATAACAATAACAATATTAATAAATATTTCCCTAGGATGCTTGGAAGTACTTTAACTCTGTGTCTGATGAGCCTGTCTTACGTTCTGACTTCATGTCTGTGCTCAGCAATGTTGAATACATCCTTATCAAGGCAGCTTATGGCCAAGGATTACAGCAAAGCAGGTAAAGCAAGCTGTCATTGCATTTATTTATTGTATTGCATTTACTGTAATTTAACTTGCAAATAGCTCCAACTGAGCTATACAGTAAAGACTTATCTCAGAGAAATTTGGAATTTCCTGCTTATGACTTTTGCTCTTCCTCTGACAAGAAAATATTAATGACTTTTAATTGCAGCAGAATCCCTCTTGAATTCTTTTTTGTGAAACACTAAATGACTCTACTGCTTACTTTGATAGCAAAACACACAAAGGAACACAGGCTGATGCAGTGTTCTGCAGGACAGTTGATATAGTTAAATATTTTATATTTTCTAAAACTCTTTTTTTATGGATATTGAATTTTTGTTTCTTTTTTCAGTTGAAGCACATGGTCCCCTGAATTCTTGGGTTTGTATCAATCTAGGTGTCTCCTGTAGCTTGAAACACTCTGACCAGTGGTAATAACATAGTTCTACCTCAGAATAGTAGCATTTTATTACCATTTTGTCCAGAACTAAGTTACTAATGAGAGGGAAGGGATGGGATTTTGTCATTTCATCTGGGGTCTGGAAACTAACAAGACAAGCAAAGATGCATCCAGTGAAAACTCAGTATCTGTACATCTTCACAGCTCTGAAGAGGTCTGATTCCACCTCCAGATTTTGTGTTATTTTTGATTCACATGCCCTCAATTATCTTTTTGTTAGCTCTGTCCAAAATTGTGGCACGAGATGAATGTAGTTGTCTAATATTTCTGAGGAAGAATTACATACTGTTGCATGGTGGGTTTGCGAAGTTTTCCAGACCGAGAGGGATCAACCTTTATTACTTTTAATAATTTCTGATGTGTTTAATTGTAGATTCTTAAATCCCATAAATAAGTAAAAAGTCTTCAGTTTTTGAGATATGTGCATGGGAAATTCTGGAAGATTGTGTTGTAGACCTGACCTTGAAGCATGAAAATGTTTTTGGATCTTGTTTTTGGCACTCATGCTTCTTTAGATGTTCTCACTCTCTTCTGCTTATATCCTGTAGAATTGCAAATATCTCAATGGAAATTGCAGTCAAGTTTGAAGAAATGCATCTAGGGAGACCTCTAGCTCATCTTGTAGAGCAATGTAGGTGTCCTGCTGGTTACACTGGATTTTCCTGCCAGGTACTGAACCCTTGAATCCTTTTTGTGTGTCTAATATTGTGAAAGTAAAAAATAAAATTTACTTAAGTAGCTTTAAAAATTGTCTGTAGCTGTTGATAGCTGTGATAATTTTTAAAAATTATATTTTACTCCCCTTACAACTAGAGCTGTGCTCCAGGATACTACAGGGGAAAGCATACAGAGCTCAGTGTAAGAGAGCCTCACACTGTGATAGCACCTTGTGTGCCTTGTCAGTGCAACAACCACAGTGAAACCTGTGATCCTGACACTGGAAAGTGCTTGGTATGTACATCTTATACATTCTTCTGTTGATTTCATCTGAGCATACAGTGACAGTAACCTATCCAAGGAGTTTTTAGGAGAAGTATGTGGCTGTACCTCTTGGGACTTTTTTTTTTTCCCCCACAACTCTGAAAGATGGAAAATCTGAATAGTTTCCCTTAAGGTCCATTCAGTAAATTTAGCAAGGTTTTGGAGCATTAACATACTCAANTTTTTTTTTTTTTCCCCCACAACTCTGAAAGATGGAAAATCTGAATAGTTTCCCTTAAGGTCCATTCAGTAAATTTAGCAAGGTTTTGGAGCATTAACATACTCAAAATAATTAATTATTTTAGTTTTAATTTTACTTTTAATATTGCTTGTATATTGGTTGAGTTTGTGTGGTTTTCTGTGAGACTTTTTGGGTGTCTGGACAAGGTTGGCTTAGGCACACAAGAAAAGAAACAAAGGATGCAGTAAGCCATACCACATCACAGAGTTAAATTAAAGGTAAATTCTTTCTCAGGAAGGGAATCCTCTGGGCAGCTTTAAATGAGGCTTTTTTTTAATGCCCAGAGACTACAATATTGTAGGGATTGGCCTCAGCTAAGTTGATTTGCTCACTTTTTTCATTTTATCCCAAAGGTTTCAAAGAGGGGTGACATATGACTAACACATTTCCTCTCTCCTGTGGTCTGACAGGCTGTGGACAGCAAATTCTCAGCTAACCAAATAAGGCATATTAAGTCCATTCCCTGGCATTGATCAGTATTTTTTCCTGATTTTTTCCCAGTTGTTTATTTTTCCAGTGGTGAGTGGGTTAGTTCAAAGTCAACTTCTGCTGAATTCATTCTTGAAGTTAATTTTTAAGTGAGTTTCCTTAGTCCTTCAGGCTTTTCTAAGCCATTCTTTTGCTTTCAGGTCTGTAAAAAAATATGCATCTCATGATTAAGAACTAAGGTTCTCATTTTTACAAGGCTAAAATGCATAGGTCTTTCACAGAGGTGAATATTCATCATTCTTCCTCTTAGTTTCTTGTTGAGGGGTTAGCAAGTCATCTTGAGATTACTACTCAGATATTTCCAGCTGGGTGATGTAGGCAAGAGAGTTGGTTTTCACCTGACTTCTACTCCCATAAAATAGGAGGTTGCATTTCTATTGTTTACCTCATCAACCAATCTAAAATACACACTAGCAGGTATATGAAATACAGAGTAAGAAAAAAGAAAAGTCAAAAGAGAAAAAGGGGGGAAGCAGAAAAGTATTTTTGTTCACTTGGGGGACTAGTCAGTTAAATGGTGTTTATAATACCAATTTAGTCTTCTATTATTAATAGCACTGGTTATTGATCAGTACTCTTGACGAATTAAATGTAGTGTCTGTGAATCCTAACTGTGGATAGTCCTCAGCATTTGCTGAAATGCTGAAACAGAAAAGCCAGGTATTCTGTTTAATTCTTCCAAATTTTTTTGTTTGTTTCTTCTTTCTTTTGTTTGATTTTTTTTTTTTAAATTTTTTGTTTTGTACTGTGATGTCCTGACCTGAATTGATCAATAGTAGCAAAAATGCATAGACTTTATGGAAATTTAGAACAGAAATTATGCCAGCCTGCCTGAAGGGGCATTTACATAAGACAAAATACGCTGGCATTCTGTTTGCATAAAAGGTATTTTCATTCCGTGAATGCTGACCAGTGGGTAGTGACATGTAGAGATCATTCTTGGAAACTGTACACATGTATTGATAAAGTTACTGCTGTTGTTTGTTGTTGTTTTAAACCATCTGAATTTTGTGTCTCAGAGCTGCAGAGATAACACAGTTGGTGATTACTGCAGTGCTTGTGCCCCAGGCTACTACGGGAAAGTAACTGGATCTGCCAATGACTGCTCTCTTTGTGCCTGTCCCAGAGCCAACCCTGTCAGGTAACCAGAACTTACTCAATCCGGTGTGTATTTTACCATTCCCCTTTCTTGTGTTGTGTGTCTAACCTCCTGCTCCTTCTGCTCCTCCTACACTATGAGAGTAGGGGTTGGTTACTGTTATGTGTCCTTAATTTTTAGACATTTGAATGCTGTCTATTTTTATTTAGTAAATAGAGCTTGCATTCTGAGCTGTACTGGTAACTCTATGAAATTTTAAAATAAAAATATTAGGTGATAGATGAGTAAATTTTTTCCTCTAAGACTAGAACAGACACATAGATTGTTTTATAAATAGTTGACTAAGTTGCTGTGACATTTTTTAGTATCAAATATGAGTCTCTTACTTCATTCAGAGAACAGTACTTTTGTATTTACAAAGATTAAGGCCATCCCCACTCAATGCAGGAACTTTTCATGAGATCAATCCAAGGGGAAGAACAAATACTCTTTTGTCTGAAATTTATACATCTGCTTGTTTGGTAGAGGAACAGTTAACTCTATATTTTGAAAAACAAAATGCTGTGCATGCTGGGTTTTTTCAGAAGCTTAAAAAGCATGTTTGTTGTTTGCTTTTGTATAATCGAGTCAGAATGAGAGTCTAGGAATTCTGGTGTCCTCATGCAAGTTAAATACATATAATAGCTATATCATACAGCATGCATTTTACATTGCCTTACTTTTTCAAAGGAAGGCCATAATGTGCTCTAGCATGTTAAGCAGTAATGGAGGCACATTGGGAAAGCAAACTTAACTAATTTAAAGTACAAATTGTAGAGCAATGCAATCAGATTAAACAGAAGATGCTGTAGCTCACAATATTTAACCTGTGGCTGAAGGTGTTATCTGTCTTTGTATGGTCTTTTATT
Source organism: Phainopepla nitens (assembly GCA_013400175.1). Lineage (NCBI taxonomy): Eukaryota > Metazoa > Chordata > Aves > Passeriformes > Bombycillidae > Phainopepla > Phainopepla nitens. Next base: position 843,902 of record VXBQ01006239.1, on the reverse strand, counting down.
TATATGATAGCAGGTATTTGTTTTTCCTTCCTCCAGTTTTAGCCCCACTTGTGTCCTGAAAGGTGTTCAGGATTATCACTGTGATGCTTGTCTCCCAGGATATGAAGGACAGTACTGCGAAAGGTGAGCTACACATGATGTTCCCATTTATTCCCAGCTCCCAAGGACAGTTTGGTTAATATGAGCCATATGTGTACCCAGATGATTCAGTGTTCATAAATCAGTATATAACTGAGAGCTCAAGGACTTGGAGTGATGTGCTAGTTACTGCTGAACCATTGATAAAAAACCCAAGCAATCAGTAAATGTAACATCTGATGTCATGATGAATACCCCGTGATGTTCAGCGTGCCCCTCCTCCCTGCAGGTGCTCCCCTGGCTATTACGGTGACCCTCAGCTCCCTGGTGGCAGCTGCCGTCTGTGCCAGTGCAATCCGGGCGGTTCTGTCCACGGGAATTGCGATGGTGCCACCGGCCAGTGCCTCTGCAAGCCGGGGGTTACGGGCCAGCTCTGCGAGGAGTGTGAGCCGAGGCATCTGCTGCTGGAAGATGAGTGTGTCTGTAGGTGGTTTTTAAATTGTTTACTTTCCTAAGGGGCTGTGGTCCACTCCGGTGATGTTTATGTGCACGTGGTTATTCCTTGGATGGGTATATGATGTCAGGCCCTGTTCTTTCTGTGAAGGAAAGAAACCCCAACAACTTGTTATTTCTGTAAAACAGAGAGGTTTGGAGAAGGTATTCTCTGGAGGTCTCACCCAACCTCAACCTTCTGTGAACGCAGACAAAACTACAGTAGAGATCATAACATCAGCCAAGCAGTTAATCCTTGAAATGGCTTATTTAGTGTTACAAACAAGGTTAAGGAAAACTAATTTTAAGACTTCTGCTCGCTGTATAATATCTTATTTATTGCAAAATCTTGAATTCCTATGTCATTGACCCTTTGGATGTGAAGCTGCTGTAATAATACTTTTGGAATTATCCCAGATTTATAGGTATTCTCCCTGAATAAGAAGTCATATTCCCCCAATAATTACTCTTGTAATTCTACATGAGAGTATAAGTAGCAGAAAGACACATCTAGTACAGCAATCTGCTTCTACAATGAATCAGAATTTAGAACTCTGATTTTGTAGTGTATAAATAAAAAAAAAAATCTGGGAAATAAATGGAATTACAGGACTGTAGGCTTGAATTTCCTGTGTGCTGAACCTGTTTGACTGAGTGGCTTCAACATGGATTTATTGCAGAATAGCTAAATAGGCTCAATAAGCTTATAATACAGCAAGCAGCTCAATAGTTAGCAGGACCAATAGGGCTCTAATGTGTGCTTATCTAAGGAGAATGTGTAAGTTCACTCTTGGGCAAGAAGGGGAAGGCAAGACTAAAAATCTGTATATTCAGAGTTATTATACTTTATCACTCTTAACTTAAATGATGAAGGGACATACTGTCTAAATCAAAAGTGCAGTATATTTTGTCTTCATTTTAATGCTAATACTGCTTTCTTAAAATTGTTTATTTAGCTTGTGATGACAACTGCACAGGAGTTTTGTTAAACAGTTTGGATAATCTCAGTGAGGCTGTGCTTTCAGTGAACCTCACTGGTATTGATCGTGTGCCCTACGGGATATTGTCAGAGTTGGAGAATGCAACACAACATCTGAAGGTAAAATGAACATATAAACAGCAGAAATATTCAGTCACACTTTTAAAGCAAAACTTGCAGCCACCCACAGGTGCTAGTAATTTGACAGAAGGCCTCTTGAAGTTCATGGCTTGAATATGTGTAAGTGATGCCAGATCAAGACCATTATGTTTGCTGTGGAAATATACCTTAGGTTATTTGGCTGCCTGTATTAGTTTCTTTTCATTTGTTGCACTGGCATTTGAACAACTGGATTAATATATTTTCCAATCAGCAACTGGATTTCTGAACATGCTATATGTACGTGCTTCACCTAGATTATGTACATTCTTAAGTCTGGCCAGCAAGGGGTTTAACTTCCAGTGGTGAAATAGAAACAGCAGGCCAGGTCTTCTCCCTTTTTGGTCCCTCTGCTAAAGAGCTGCCAAGGCATTGATCTAGAGGCTGTTTCCCTAGAGTTCCCTGGGTCCTTCCCTGGAGTGGTAGGCTGCTTTTCCATTAGCAAGGGTGCTTGGGGTGCAGCAGTTTGCTTTCTTTTTGGCTGTGTGGCAGTCCGAGTGCTTTACTCTATCCTCCATCTCAGGACACTAAAGTCAGGCGGAATGTTTCAGTGTTGGACACTTTCAGACTGGCTGGGGCAAACTTCCCTTCAGCTCCTCCCCCCCATTAAACAAAGCATGAAACATCACTTTTTGTGATTCTAGAAGGTCATTTATTGTTGCAGAGGTATAGGTTCCTGTGGCCTCCGCACAGAGATAAACAGGATCCTCCTTGCTTCATGACTACTAAAAATAAGCACCTTTTCTGATAAGAGTCTTCTCAGCAATAGTCAAGCAGACAAGCTCTGAGTCGGAAACAAAACTATCTTCATATTTGTATTTCACCATATCACAAGAAAATCAAAATAATATGAGTCTTTTCGTGCTGCCAAATTCAGCAAATTAAAATTTTGAATTATAATTTCTTCTATTGAAGTTTTAAGGCAGAATGAGTTCCCATCAGTGTACTCCAGAATGTTAATAACTACAATAATTGATGGCAAACTTTATTTAATTACATGTTTATGCTTCAGCAGTCCTCTTATCCTTTAATTTTTGTTGCTAACCTTTTAGTTTGAAAGCTTCAGTTATGCTTCCCTTCCTTTATGTCCTAAGGCACAAGTGTACTGAACTATTGTAATACTTCAAGGATACAATTCACTTGCTTTCTATAATTAGTTTGTGCTTGTGTAGAAGCACCATCATCTTTTACTTGGAAACATTATTCATATAGCATTTTTATTGAGCACTATATTGCAAAGAAAAGTCAAATCTTATGTAAAAATAAGGGCAGTTTAAGTTTCTACTTACTTCTTAAGTAAGTTTAACTTTCTTTACTATAGTAAGTTTGTAGTAAGTTCACCTTAACTACTTAAGTAACCTTCTGCTTACTTCTTACCTTTTAAGTTTTAATATATACATTTTTTCAATATTAAAATTAAATCAAAGCCAGATGTCACTTTCTTGGAAGTGGGGTGCCTAAAGTGATATAAAACTTCCTGTGACTCATGTAATTTCGCTTATGCTGGGCCACGGTGTTTTTTAAACAACTAAATTGTGGGGCTAAATTGATAGTCCTACAATTTTTCTCTGGAAGCAGATATTCCCCTTTTTCTGGATATTTAAAGATTACCTTGCCTTTTGCCTTATACCAAAGAAACTGTGGCTGGAGGCCAGAATATCCCCAAGGTTATTTCTGTGAATTACAGAAAGGGCTGTCCCCTGCACTGTGTTGCATCTGCCCCATGCTGGTAGCCCAGGAACTCGAGTATTTCCTCTTCTCTGTACCTTTCTGTGGGTCCTTTGGAAATGACATCATCAAATCAGATTGTCCACTCCTCACTGCTTCTGCACCTCCAGTTCATTGGAAGACTTCAGTAGTTCTTCTTTTCTAGTTAAAACCTCCTGCTTTACTCCTCCTGATATACCTAAACTTGGTTGCTGTCCCATCCTGCTTTTTTTGAACTAGGCTTTTAAAGAAAACTGCTGGGCTTTAAGGCTCAAGAGCTTTAGCTTTCTCTTTCACTTGTTTTTCATGCTGAGGAAAAGACTTTGAAATTTCCATTTGACACAAGGCTGTTGGATACCCTTGTGTATTACTTTTTTAAAAATCTGGATTTTACTTATATGTGTGTGTGTGTATATATATATATATATATATATATATATATAAAGCATATTATGGTATTTACAATGATTTGCTCTGAAATCTAAAAATAACCTTTCCTAGACTTGCTGTCTATGTAAGAGATGCCCTAAGTTTTTTGCATCTTTAGAGAAGTGGTATTCTCTTGCAGGCCTTGACTGTATCAAATATTAGAGACTTGGGTACAATGACCTATTTATTGCTGTATGGAGCAGGTTTGAGCTGACCTTGAAGGCAAATACAGCTTGTTATTCTTTCTCATTGAAAAGGGACCCACAGGACTGCTGATCTCCAGGGTCATCCTCACAGATACACCCTAGTGCAGCTGTTCTGACAGGACCAGCTGCTGAAATGATAGCAGCTATGGGACTGGATGAAATATTTAATTCAAAGGGCCTTGGAACCCCTCAAAGTAGTTTATTTGGGCAGCTCAGACTGGTGAAATTGAGAATTAGGAATGCAGAACTGCTGCTTCCTTCCTTTTTACTCAATTAAAAATACAACATGGCTGGATTCTTGCTTATTTAAAGAAATGGTACACTGTGTTGCATGAACTGTATGTATATAATTACTTTATGTCATCTTGTGTGCTTTGAATATCAGTCCTTTCAAACATATAAATAACCTAAATAGCATGCATAGTTATTTTCTTCCCAACTTTTCTGGACCCACAGCAAAGTCTTCAAATCACAGTGAGCTGTTACTTCTCATTTCTTATAGAGGTCTATAGTTCCTAGAGAAGATCCATCTTACTCGTTAGATACAGCAAAAGAAGATCTTCTGAATTTATCAGGAGGAATTGATCACTTGCATGAAGAGGTAGGTGCTGGCTTCTTTATTCTTAGCCTGTCTCAAGAAATTGTTTGAGATTTCATAGCATGATAGCATAATGCCAAAGGTGTGTTCAGAAATTATTTAAAATCTATAGAGTTCAATGAAAGAATACAATCCAAGCTATAGTCTTCCTGAAAAGGGGAATTAATTGCTTTGTGGAAATCTTCTGCAAATTACAGTGGTTTATGATATTGTACAGGAGATTTATAACTGTTAAAGTTAAGGTTTTTTTTGTACTGGGGTCATCTAATGTCCTAAAACTGGAGAGTGTGAGTTACTTTCTTCTCATTGGTTTTAATATGTGGAACTTATTAAAAGTTGTGTCATAGCTGAGTATTCACCAAAAAGTCCTTGATACCTGTAGTACTGAGTTTAAAATGATCTCAGGGGAAATATATCTGTTAAAGTCTCACAGGAAAAGTAGACAAACATTTGTATTCTTTGTCGAGTCTTAACAGAGGAATAATTGTAGGTAGGAAATAGACCATAGTACTTCGATCTCATTTGCTGACCATATGTCCTTATAATTTTATGACCATCTCTAGAGAATCTCACCAGGTGCTTCCACTGAGTGTTGTTGTTGTATTGCATTAATATTGATGTATTCAGAACAGTGATTTCCTTAACAAACATTAGTTGTACCTAAAGAATTATATAATATTTATTTAGTTGAAGAAATAGCTTTGCTAAAGATGAGCTTATGGATTATGGAAACAATTGATAACTCTGATCTGAGAGTCTGGAACTTTAAACACAATTAAGGCATCTGCAAGCATGGAAGCATCAGAGATTTGTAAACCAGTTAGATCCGCCTTATCAAAAAGCATTGTTTCCTTAAACTAAAATATTCTCAATATTAAGAAAATAAGCATAAAAGCCATAGGTAAGTGTCAGGAATTAATCAGTATTTTAGGAGAACTGTCAAATATAATCTCTGATTTTATTCTAGACAACTAGATTTTTGAAAAAAACTCAGCAACTTGACACAATGACTCAGAAAACCAGGAATAAAAGTCAAGAACTGACTGGCTTTATTGAGACAGTACATACAACCATCAAAGGTATCCTGTTTTTAAGATATTTCCATTTCTTTACATAATTTAGTAATGGTATGTCCTTTGCAACTCCTAAAGTCCTATTTACATGGAAAATGCTAGTTTACACGGGGGATTCAAATATGTTCTTTTTTTTTTTTTTTAATGGTATGGCTAAATTGTTTACTCTCCTACTCAGTACTTGCTGAAGTTGCTTTGTCACTAAATGAAACACTGGGCCTGGATCTGCCACTGTCAAATGCTACATCTCAGAGCCTGCAGGATGATATTTCTGCCCTTTTGGATTCATTGCGCAAGAAGGATTTTGTTCAACAGCACCATAATGCTACCACAGTCCTAAAGTAAGCTTGTTCTGCCAAAAACTTTATTTCACATGTGTCTCTGCCATGCAACACTGCTTTTTTTAAGAGAATCTGGAGAAACATTTTGCCATAATAAGTGGCAGTGTGATAGTTAGCCCAGGTGGAGCTATGTGAATTTTGTTTTGGAGTTACATGATTTGGTGATACTTGGTCATCCCATGTGATGTAAATCAATAATAAAGCCTTTTAGAAGTCCACAAAATCAATAACAAAGCCTTTTAGAAGTCTGTAAAATCAATAGTAAAGCCTGTTAACTTGGATATGATATAAAATTCCCTTGCAATAAGTCAGAAGGCTCACTGATTTCAGATTCTTTCAGATCTGACCCTAATACACATCTCTCTGTTGATTTTGGCTGAAAACTGTCTCAGTCAATTGCAAGCCCAGGACGTGTCAGGCCTGGTGAAGGACATGACAATTGATTGTCACTGGAATATGTAATACAAAGATCTTGAAATAAAACCAAGGCATTTTTTAAAGCATTATGAGCCATTGCTTAGGATTGTATTCTGTTGTCTTGATTTGTCCCCACTTGAGGGCTACTCTGAAATGGTTTTTATAGTCATTATTAGTGCTTATTGCCAGACTTGGCAAGAAAAAAAAATTACTGTTACAGAAGTCAGCAAATTTTTTGTTCCACTTTCAGAAATACTAATGCCGTAGCACACCAAAACCTGTAGGAATGCTAACATTGACTTCAAGGGACAGGGATTTCAACCAGAGTAGGATATTTCTGAAAATTCAATGTTTTTTTTTAATTCAGTGCTTTGGATTAAGCAGGATAGAGTGTTTGTGTTGGTAGCATGTCTCATTTTGTTCAGCAGACTCTTCTGCTGAATATAGAACTTCGTAGAAACTATATAGACATGAAAATTTATTCTTATTAGGAACTTCAAGTATGTCTCTAAATGTTTTGTTACATAGTAAAAGAATGTTCTGGCTTTTAACATCAACAGCTTTTGAGCTGTTATAGAAGGTGTTGGCAAATTAACTTTTTCAATTATAGTCTCTGTTGAAATTTATGAAAGCTCTCTGATAAGGGTCCTTTGACAGATCAAAGAAGAGAGTCAATAAGTGTGTTTGCTCTGCAGAATTTCTTAAGCAACACAGCTGTAAATTAAAAATGTATTTAAATAAGCAGCTTGCTAGTCTGTATTTTAGGGAGTAGATGTTGCCACATGACTCACAGCGGACTGAGCTTGTGATAATGTACTTTAGGCAACATTTGTAACTGAGGTCTCCACACGTTTTCCATGCAAGGCAAAGTCTCCAGACAATTTGGAATATAACCTTTTTACTCTGTGCTGAAGCAGAAGCCATTATTTTCTTGTAAAATACTTTAGATCTTGTAACTTTTTTAAGGCTGTGGCTTCTGATTGAAAGGACTCTGAATTTTTAGTTTTAGGAAGTATATGCAAATGCACATCTGGTGTTCAGTAAGAAAGATGGAATGCATTTTGCTGTATATAACTGTGAAATAAACTAGGTTGCTTTGGCTAAAGATCTATGTGATATGCACTCAGATTAACAAGGACAAACATTTATGTAAAAACACCATTTCAGGAGTTGCAATGTTCAGCATATGTTCTGAAATGAAGAGAAACAAAGGAATAAACTTCCAGGATAATTTTCATTTCTGTTCCTTCAGTTCTGGAAAGTGTTCAAATGGAGATGCAAATATTCCCAAATAGAACAGCTGAAGCAATTAACAAATGACAGATTTGGGAGAATTTAGTATTTGCCAGATAATCTATTGCTGATTAAAAGTATGAGTGCAGAGATTGTTCATTTCAGTGTTCATTTTAATGAGACTATTCATTTTTTTTAATATTTAAACTTTTCTAGACTTTTGGGTATATGTCTTTCAGTTCTGGTTACCCTTTTCTTTCCAGTGCCTGTCCTCATAAATGATGTTTTGATCCTATATTCAAAATATGAATCACTGCAGTTAAGATATAGAGTATAGACAGAGGAAAGTTTCACAGAGATTTTGTTGTGGGGGAATATGTCCCAAACAAATGTGATATATGCTCACCCCTTTCCCCTCTAGTCATTACATGCAAAGTTTATGAACTGTATTACTATCCTCTCCCCAGACTGTCATCATTTTGTGTGCTAAGATGAATAACTAAACTACCATGTGTATTTTTGCTATTCCAGAAAAAAAAATGGCAGACTTCTGTAGGAAGATGCATATAAATTAGTTTCACATGACACCATTTTCTCCTTAAGAAATCCATGCCTAAGTTTCTCCTTTGCTGTTTCTCTAATTTCTGATTCCCCTCATTTTTCAGAGCTGCAGAAAAGTTGTTGATCCAGGTTCAAGAAGAGTATCTCAAACCTCAGCAGGAACTTGCTGAACTAAAAACAGATGCAAGCCAATTGTTATCAAAGCAGAGCAGCAAACTGCAGGATGCCCAGGATCTGGTGAATGAGGCGCTCGCCAACATCAATGAGACCCATCGTTTGTTTCCTCTCATCTCCAGCAACCTGGCAGAGTTAAATGTAAGACTGGACAGTCAGTGTTGCTGCATAAGAAATATCAAATATGTGATTGTGTTTAAAAGCTGATACTTTATGTTTTTAAACATATTTAAATGTTTTAATATATATGATACCTTAGAAGTTTAAAAGACACTAGTCCCCTGTTTGAAAACCACAATGTTATGTGTTATGTGAACTCATCAGTGTAGCTGCCTTATCAGCCTACTATAAAAGACTTGATTTATGCTATAGGAAAAAAAGCTAAAAATAAAGGAAGGTGAAGAAGTCTCGACCATGCTCATTAAAGAAGGGAAGGTCCTACTGAATGCTGCTGCTGCTGTTGCCCAAGATGTAAAGAACTCTACATTTGTAAGTCCTTAAGTTTTAACACCCTCTTAGAGACTCTCAAGTTTATTTTGCTAGTGAAACAAAAAAACCCCAAAAAACAAACAAACAAACAAAAACCAAAAAGGGAAACATTGGAAACATTTTTTTTTTTTTGCAGAATGTGGAAGTCCACCAGGATGGGTTGGCCTTGTGGAGCACCAAACTGCGACATCACGTGGATGAGCTGGTGATGCAGATGTCTGTGAGAGGAGTGCTTGACTTGGTATACAGAGCTGAGGAACATGCCACTCAGTTCCAAAGACTTGCAGATGCACTAGAGAGGTGATAAACTCAAGAATTATGAAATGATGAGATTTACATTAGTGTCAGATTTAATATAAATAGGTAGAGGCCTAACTCAGTAAACAAATTCCCTGCCCACATTTTGAAAACAGAAAATTTTGCTTGGAGTAACATTAAGCAATTCTTGACTTCACCACAGCCAGATAAATTCAATAAAGCAAGATTTAATATAGATTAGATTATAATTTCCTCCTGTATCTGTACTTAGTTTTTGAGTTTCAGATAGGGGCTTGTTTCTGTTCTGTTTAGGCAATACAATTTGTTTGTTCTAAAAGGTCTTCATAAATTGAAAAAAATTAACATAAACAAAAGGTGACAAAATAGGGAAAAAAAAAAAAAGATGGAATGGAACGAAACAGAACAGCAACTAATAAAACAGAAAAAAGCCCTGTAACTGAAAACCTTTTAACTGGTTCTTTCAGTTCAAAATAATGAATTGAAAGCCTCTTACGCAACACTGGGCAAGGTATGCTCATTTTTTTCAGAGTGCATTTTGTGTTTTGGAAAGATGTGCATGTTGCAATTGAAGACATGGAACTCAGTGCTTGATTGAAGACAGAATTGCTTGTTAATTGTCTATTTAGTGACCTTTCTAGAGTAAGAAATGTGACTCTGAACACAACTGCTGCTATCTACACTCACTCCAGCGTTGAAAGTGTGATTGAAAGAACAGAGAGTTTGGCAGATGATGCATCTAGAGTTGTGAACGGCCCTTTGGATTTAGTAAGTATCAAAATTAGTATGTTAATGTATGTCTTCCCCTTTCTCATTTAGGAATATTTGTTGTAATTGTTTCTGCACTTGCTGAAAACTTGAGTCTTCTTGATGGAGGCATGTCCTTGATGGTAGCCTGTCCTACTGGCTAGTATGTACTGTATCACGAATCCCTACTCCTAGGCAGTAAGGACACCACATTTCAAGTTCTGTTTACCTTGCTTTTCTCTCTGCCATAGTACCATTTTCCTTTTGTTTTGTTTGCTTTTTAATGTCTAATTCATGTTTAGCTGGACTGGACTTGATTCTATGAGGGTATATCAGGCATCTGACATGTATTCCTGTAGAACTTAAATTCCCAAACCTCTAGTGCTCCCTTCCACCTTCAGAATTATTCAACCATCTCCTTATTTGACCTATCCCTCTTCCATTTCTATCTGGGTATTCCTAACCACAGCTGCTTTGCTTAGTAGAAGACACTGCATAATGAATGTATGTTTGTGTCTCATCTACCATCCCTCTGCCTTCAAAGATTGTCAGATTGTTACTGAAACAGTAGATTAGAAAGACCAGACCAGTTCCCAATCTGATTTTAACAGTTTCCTATAATTTTATTTTCCCCCTCATATCTCTTTTTCATGCACATTGTACCTGCAGAAGCAAATGTGTGATAATGCATTTGCCATGACTGTGATCAGAAGCATTGACATTGTTTTGTGAGCTTGTATATTATTATATAGCACTCTGTCTTATTAAAGCTTTCTGAGCCATGAATCCTTCACGGTGTTTTTCCAAGTTTTTTCAGGAGAAAGGTAAAAGAATGCCTCTAAGACTGTGATTTTGAAATATCTCACTTGAAATTGCTCAGTGCTAGAAATTTTGTGTTAGACCTGGAATTAGAATTTCCATAAGACAGCACTGAACTGCTAGCAGTATTGAAACTAAAATTTTGTAGGTTTTGTTTCATAGTTGTCTTTTTTTATTATTATTAAATCACAAAGTCATTCAATGTCACATTCTTGAATGAAGGATAACAACTTGTATTATTTTTAATAGATGCTTAACATGGTAATGAATAGAATATGTCATAAATAACAAGAATGTTTAATAACTTTATGTAGGTGTCAGCAAATACCTAAATCTTTTCAGTTGAATTTCTGTTTTTCATGTGACAACTTGATGTCTGTGTTTTTTAGCCAGAGAAGTCTTTCAGTCTTCTGGGAAAAGAAACTCTACTGCTTAGTTCCAAATTTCAGAATGAAGCTAAAAATATGAAGAAAAAAAGTGATGGTCAGTTCTATAGAATTCACACTTCACCCTCTATTTCTTTTCTCTATTTTCTGTTTTGTGCTGCTTTTTTTGTGTAGTTTACTTTTTCTTTTTTTAATGAGCATAAGCTAAGGTAAATATGTATCTATGACTATGTCCATATTTTCATGCAATTAAGATTAATGTTTTATGGATTCTCAAAGTATTTTCACCTTTTGTGTAAGAATAAAGTTTTTCTCATTAAATGTTTAAAAATTTGGCTTTCACTATAATGCATTTACCTATAAGCAGTGTGTGCAATGGCTGTTTTTCCAAACTTTATGAATTAAACCATCTGAGATTGTGTACTAGACAAAGAAAAAAGCATAATTCTTTAAAAATGCATTCATTTTTTTTTATTTATTAAATCATGGATGACACAGATATGTAAGATGACATGTTTAAATAATAATCATTTTTACTTGTTCCTGCTGGACAGCTGAAATACAAAAAAAAAAGCTGAAGTTCTTTGTCTCCATAAATTCAAAAATACTTTTGGCTTTTTTTGTTACTCCAAAGATACCAGCAAGGCATTGAAGTCTACACCATGAAAATTCAAAAGCATTTTGAACAAAGGCTTTGTGTAGGAGCAGAAGCAAACCCTAAGTTATATTATTGACAAAATTGGACAGAAAGGGAATGTTTCACAGAGATAAACTGTAACTGTAAAATGCTGTTGTCTTGCAATACCAGTGGTTTACAAATATGTATAAATTCTATGTAATTCAGATGGACAGAATTACCTTTTTTTGTTTCCTCTATTCCACATATTTTAATTTCTAATGAGATGCTTCTGCAAACAGATCACAAATATATAGAAAAAAGCCCCTTCTTTGGCTCCTGTTAGATAACATAAATTGTGAAGAACACTGTAAAAGTTATTAGAGTTCACAATCATGGAATAATTTTAATTTATAGCCTTTTCCTCACTATGTTTGTAGCCATTCAGTCTCATGGAATTGGCCAGAAAGTGTAGCAGTGCCCACAGGAGCTTATCTATTTATACTACATTAATTTTGCATTCCTGATTGTAAAATGCTCTTTCTAGTGGAAATAAAAAAGCTCCATTGATGAGAAAAATGAATACTTTGATTTTTGTGGGTTGTATGGTATTTGTTTATGCATGTTATTTCTTTCAACAGGACTTCTCTTTGGATTGAACGGGTTGAACAAAAAGGTAGAAAAGATTCAGGAAAGTGCTAATAAAATTGGCAACCGACTTAATGATTCTCTGTTGACACTCAGAGCATTGCCTAACAGTAAGTGAAATTTATATTGACATTCTGCTTATTACAGAACTCTCCAGTACAATTGTAATAAAACTCTGTTCATTATCTGATTACAGAGACCTAGCAATAAACTATATTGGAGACTTCATTTAGCCTCCCAAATAGTTTACATTCTTTTCAGTAAACCCATTAAACATAATTGGGTTATAATATAAGGTCTGTAGTCTGATTCACATTTGACATTGCTGTAAATCAGGAGGGGCTCTGATAGAAATATAATTGCACTGATATGAAAGGAGAGCAAAGTTACAGAATATTTAATCCCACATGCAGAGAAATTTATGTGTGGAACTCTGAAATTTCACTTTCTCTTCTGGGTTGTTTCAAAATTATTTGTATTAATCTGTCAGTTTTACAGTCTGCATGTAAATGTTTTTTTTGTTGTAAATGCTGACTTCATTTAATTGATTAAAATCTATTTTCTGTGCTTTTCTAGAATGAAAGAATTGCTCTTTTTTCAGTTGTTATTTTGAATAAAGGCAAGACCTAGAGTTCATGGAAACTAGTAGAGAAAATTACTTTAAAGTTGTGAATAAGAGGGTCCAACATACTTTCCCGATCTTAATAATGTGTTTTAAGTTGGAGATACACAGATAAAGGCTTCTTGCTAGAGTTGTTTGATTCTACTGTGAATCTGCATTAGAATGCTAAGTTCAAAGCCTTAAAATATCCATTTTGCGGTTCAGAGACCTCATTCATGCTAAAGGATGATAGTAATGATGTTACAGTGGGTATGAGCAGCAGGATGCTGTCTAACATAAAGCCACACATTGAAAATTAAGTCATTAAAATCACAGGAGTGTTCTCCTTAACTCACAGCTTAACATTTGTTTGATTTCAGCTTTGTTGTTACATTTCTCGAAGTTGTCTCTTTTTTTTTTTTTTTTTTTTTTTTTTTTGGTCTGGTCAGAGATTGATGGTGGCATTGCTCTCTCTGTAGAGCGTGGTGAAGAAGGATCCTTGGAGGTCTAACTCAGGCCTTTATTTCCAGCTGCAGCATCTTCCCACTACTGTGGGCAGAGGGTGTAAGGGTCAGGCTGGGACTGGGACTGGTGCACTCAGTATAAAGGAGATTGTAGCCAAAACCAGAGGGTGTAATAGGCCTTCTGCCTCACCAGCCGTGCATAGGATTCAAAACTTTAGTCCTAGGTGAGTGTCTCTCTGTCTTTCTGAGTCTCAACACTCATTTAGAGAACTTAAATATTGTGAGCCTGATGCATTCATACTGATGAATGAGATAGGCAGTATCAAGTTCCCCAAAGAAACAAAAATACAATTCTTACTATGATAGGAATGCAACTGACAGCATTCTTAGTATTCTGACTATGTTTGTAGCTGCTGTTACAAAGCTAGACATTTGTTACTCACGAGTAAACATGAAAGTTTTGAATGTTTTTTAACTCTGGAACTGTGTTTCAGATACCAGGAGATTCATGCTTGAAGTGAAAGAGTTGGCTATGTCTGCAAACACCAGTGCTGTGGTGGATTTAAGTCACTATGGGGAGTTCAGTCAAAAACTAATGAACACATCTTCTACATTGTCCCAAGTTAATGACACTTTGAGGAAAGCAAGTGAACTCATAACAGATTCATCAAAAGCTGGTAAGTTTGCTCTGTAGAAAGGCCACTGCTTGCAGAAGCAGTATTAGTATTCAGTTTTAACAGGCATTAAATATGAGTCTGATGGACTGAGATTCCTAATTCAGTAAAAATAAGCTAACGTCTTAAAAAAGTCCTCTAGAGGATTTGCCTGGGATGTATATCCTCTCCTGATGTTTAAAGTTGCTGAAATCAAAATGATCACAAACTGGATACCTTGGCTAAGTATTTTAGCAATGAACAGTACATTTACTTTCACCCTGCCTCAACAATTCTTTTATGTTTTCGCAGCATTCACAGCTGAAAAACAAGTTAAAGAAGTTGAAGCACAAGCAAGTCTTTTATTGGATAGACTCAAACCTTTGAAAATGCTAGAGGAGAACCTGAGCAGAAACCTGTCTGAAATTAAAGAACTTATCAGCCAGGCCCGCAAGCAGGCAGCATCTGTAAGTTCCATAATCCCAGACTTAAGTGACTTTTCACTTTTAGCAGGGAGGTTCTTTGAGATAAGAAGCCTAAAATTTACGTTCAAGGTGCCTGACTTGTTGTTGTGAAGTCTCAGTGAAGTCCAAAGAGCACTGGCTGATGCTAAAATCATACTGGCAGGGCTGTTGGTACATTTTAAGGTTTTAGCATCAAGTTTCTTATTGCATTTGGGAGCTCGTCAGAACAGCTAGCTAGAAATTTATCTGCTATTTCCTCCTGTTTCCTATAAAAACTTAGGAAACAATATGTCAGAAAGCAGTTATGAGAGATTTTGATGAGAAGGAGACAAGTTGGGGGATGGTACTGCTATTCTCTTTGGTACAAGATGTTTAATGTTCGAGATTATTTATATGGGGTGCCTCCATATAATATCAGGTACCATGACAAACTTTTTGTCAAGAGTACCTACTGCATCAATAAATTTGCCATCTATGGCCTGTTGTGTCCATGTTCTTTGCAAGAAGCAGGTGAGCATCCACAGTATTTTAAGACATTTAAGTGTATTTGTTTTCAAATCTCTGCTTCTCCCTTGAGGACAATAAAAGTGAATCAACTGTACTATGGATCTCATTACACTATGAGAGAAATATGAAAATGACTTTGCAATGAGTAATTTTTGGTATGCCTTTGACATAATTGTGGATATGTTATTGTAAGGTTTAGGGAGGCTTTTTTAAAAAAACAGAAGGCACTCAGTTCTTTCTGCAAATCTTCTTAATTACATGGTTATTGCTTCTCTGTCACAGTCTACTGAAGCTTAATGAATTCACTGGAAAAAAAAAAGGAAATGGTATTTTCTGAGGTGTCATAAGCCACGGAGGTTCCTGGCAAGGTGAAAAGAAGTGTTAGCAAAATCCCTTTTCCAATTTGGGAGAATTTATTTTGTTTGGGGGAGGAGTGGGGGTTAGGTTTTTGGTGGTTTTATTTTCTTGTTTGGTTTGGGGGTTTTGTTTGGTTTTATTTTTATTTGGTTTTCTGTTTGGTCTTTTTTGTTTGTTGGTTTGTTTGTAAATTTTTTACTACACAAGAAAATCTTTATTTATCTGTGTCCAGACACATGCATACACACACGTGTGCTATATGCATTTAGCAGTTACAGATATATTCCAGGAAGTTAAAGGAAATAAGGCTTTTCTCTTGCTAAAATAGATTTTCTGTTGTTATACCACCAAACTGCTGGAAATTTGCCTGTTTTTAGCTTGGATCAATATTTTATCAGTTTACTAAACAGTGGTCTTAGGGGTATGACAACAGGAATATGATTTATTTAATCTTTAAAAGTTGTACTTGCCTTATGTTCACAAATGTATTTTTTAATATTGTGTAAACTGTTAGAAATTTGAAATAACCAGAAGTATTGCAGATGGTCTGCCTTCTTAATTTGTTTTTAAAAAATTCTCTCCACATAAACTAGAAATGGTTTCCTTTATTTTAAAACATTTTGAATTTCTGTATCTTTATTTTCTGATATTATGGCATGGCTTTTTGTTGACATATGATCTTCTGATCCAAGACTTACTGTTATCTTCTGAGGTATTTGAATAGTTTATTTACTGATTCAAACTTCCCAATTGAGTGAGTGTATTAAGACAGATTTCATTCTTTTCTCTTGTGAACCTCTTTATCAAGTGATACCTAGAAGATTGCAAAAATCTAACCCAGGTAGCAATACTTAGATTGCATGGAAGGATCTCAGCAAAAGGTTTGCATTTGTTGGTCAGAAGCTAAGTACATACTCCACAAATGCATGCTGTGTACACTGAGACTTGTTTAGATTCTGTTTTCTTCTTCGCCCCCCAGATTAAAGTTGCAGTATCAGCAGACAGAGATTGCATTCGTGCCTATCAACCCCAAATTTCATCTACAAATTACAACACCTTAACACTCAATGTGAAAACTGCAGAACCAGATAACCTGCTTTTCTACCTGGGTAGCAATGGAAAGGTAAGTTTCTGGTGTACATTTACTGAAGAAGGTGATGGTAGTCAAAAGTTTAAAATTATTTTTAAAAATTTTAAAAGTTTTAAATATGCTTTTTCTTACTTGATTTCAAACTAAGTGCTCACTAGGGGAGGAAATATTTTTGTGCCTTAGGTGATTCCAGAGATTTTCAAAGGCAGAGAATAAAAGCACCATATTCCTTAGCCATTGCCTCCTGGCCCTGTGATGAAACTCCCCCTTCCTTTTTCTGTGGTGTGCATTAAGCACATGGAGTGTAACACCCTCTGTGATACTTTCATATAGCATGCTGGAGTGTATCAAATGGTTTGCTTGGTATAACACAGCTAAAATTCTTGAAGTTGGCCCTCACGAGCATGGTACATCCACCCACTTGACAGGGAGTGTGATGGCTCACTGTCACATTGCTCTCCTCTTCATTACCTCTGTAATGCCAATAAATGCGCAGCTGTTAGCTCCTTGTGGCACACTTATCATGGGATAGTACTTTTTCACAGACTGGTAAGTCACTTCGCATGCACTCAGGACTGTATATTTCTAAACATCTATGTATCTGTACATCTCCTGTTTTTATGTATATATAAAGAACACATTGAACTACTTGCATATAACCTGAGGGAGTTTGTTTCATTACAAGTGAGAGAAAAGCCTGATTTTGTTTAACATCAACTCTTGTAATATGGGAGGTAGGGACATGAATTTGGAAAGATTTCTCCATGTTACTAGTGAAAATAAACATTTGATGCTGTGAATTAGAATAGGCTCTGCTGTTTTTCAGACAGACTTCCTGGCAGTGGAAATGCGACGTGGTAAGGTAGCTCTTCTTTGGGATTTGGGCTCTGGATCAACAAGAGTGGAATACCCTGATCTGCAAATCAACAACAACAAATGGCACAGAATACATGCCACCAGGTAATTAAAATGAGAATGTCCTAAGTATTGTACACAAAGCAAAGTTTTTCAGTGATGAGATTTTTCTTGTCCTTAGAAAGAGAAGCCAGTAATATACATGTGCTGATTAGGCCTAAGATTTCTAAGACTATTTATTAGTATTTGTATTTGGCAGGTTTGGAAAAACAGGTACACTCAGCATAGAGGAAATGAACTCCAATCAGAAGCCTTCACCTAAATCTGGAACCTCTCTGGGGACAGCCAGCATATTGGATGTTAACAAGTCAACCCTAATGTTTATTGGAGGACTTGGAGGGCAAATCAAGGTTAAATTCAAAGATCAGCCTTCTGTTAATTGTTTTGAACATGTTTGAGAAATACTTTTGAATTAGAAGTAATTGCATGATTTGGTTACTTCTTCGAGAAATGCCAGGTACTCTGAGCATAAAGCAGAGGTGCTATAAGGGTCTTCTAGTATCCTGAAGTTAATTTTACCAGAAAATTTTTGCATAAAGTTTTAACCAGGACAATCTGTGTGTGCGTGCACCATGTATAGACATCATAAAATGAATTTGGTTTTTTTTGCTTCTTCCATGGCTTCTTTTAGTTTTCAATTGTTATTCATGCCATGAGAGGTGTGTAAGTAGGTCAAGAACATAGTTATTTTACTTTTTTGACGTACTAATCTATAATTTGAATTAGAACTGTTAATAGTTATGCTAAAAGATGTTGTTCTCTTATTATGATTTATATTTAACAAAGTTAAAGTTCAAGGAAAACAACCAAGCAAAAATTTTACTGCATAATTTTCGGAGTACTTAACATTAATTGTATTCATGAAGTATTTCTTGTCTTATAGAAATCACCTGCTGTTAAGGTGACCCATTTTAAAGGGTGCCTAGGAGAGGCATCCCTGAATGGCAAATCTGTTGGTCTTTGGAACTACATAGAAAGAGAGGGCAAGTGCAATGGCTGTTTTGGAAGGTATTTTGTCTTATTCTTTAACAAGTTTAGAATAATTTACATTTGTAATTTTATATTTTTGTTTTAACAAAAAAATAAGGAGCTCAGAAAAATTGCAGTGGTTCATTAACCAAGTGGTTCATCATTAACTTGCAGTTCTGAGCACATTAATCTGAATGTGTCAGCGGTGTCAAATAACTTCTTTGTATGGAATTTCAATTTTTGGATCACTTTCTCAGAGGAGTTTTATTGTTGCTCTCTATTTTGTGCATGGGAAGTAGGGACTACCAGTGAACCAAAATACTTTGGAATCTTTGCTTTCCTGTGTTTTCTGTAAGACAAATTTATTCTTTCCTAGGGTAAGAAACAGTGTAAAGCAGTCTTATAAATAATCGATAGCAAAACTGGTAGCCACTGAGCTTGGTATCTTTTGCAGACTGTACTATTTTTATGTTTAAGGAATAGAAAAGAAATATGCTTGTCCATATTCCCTTTGCAGACGATTTCCTGCAGAAACAGCAGAGGGTGCTGCTTGATTGCATGAGATATTTTTTACAAGTCTTGTACTGCTGGGAGAGGGGCTAATAGATCATGTATTGTCAGTGCAATTATGCAAAGCATTTTGATAAATGGATGACGTGTTTTAATTTAGAGGGTGTATGTTGTAACAATTATTTTTTCCCTTAGGAAATCACTGGGTTTGGTTTTTATTTCCATACATAAGAGAAGAACACTTATCTTGTGTGCATCCTTCCCCATGGCTAAATCATATGTTGTGAGGTTGTATAATGAAAGTGACCATTGGCTGGAATCTTTCAGTTATTCATTATATCAAGATTCAAGTGTTTTCCCACACTTTATAAATTACTGCCTGGAGGCTGCACTGACTGAGCAGTACCTGAAGGGAGCCAACCAGAAACACGGAGAGAGACTATTTACAGGGTCATGGAGTGACAGGACAGGGGGGAACGGATTCCAGCTGACAGAAAGTTCAGATTAGATGTTAGGAGGAAACTCTTTACTATGAGGGTGGTGAGGCGCTGGAAGATGTTGCCCAGCGAAGTTGTGGATGCCTCATTCCTTGAAGTGTTCAAGGCCAGATTGGATGGGGCTCTGAGCAATCTGGTGTAGCAGAAGGTGTCCCTATGGCTTGGGGTGGAATGGGATGGGCTTTAAGGGCCCTCCCAACCAAAACTATTTTATGATCTAACTTTTCTTGTATTTTATATAAAAATTACTGGGAAAATGTTCAGTTAACATTTTTATACTGGTTTTCTACTTCTGTAGTCCACAGGATGAGGACACTTCATTCCATTTTGATGGCAGTGGATACTCAGTTGTGGAGAAGGCACTCCGCTCAACAGTGACTCAGATAATAATATTTTTCAGTACCTTTTCTCCGAACGGGCTTCTTCTGTATCTTGCTTCAAATGGCACTGTAAGAAAATGGATCAGATTCCTAAACTTGCATACACAGTGTTAGACCATTTGGTGGTTTCTTGGTTTCTTTATTTTTTTTCAGCTCACATATATTAGAGTATATTACTACTTTTGTGTAGTTTATCAGTGATTGGCATCATAAGCCATATGATAATAATAAAGTATAGAATAAAGACAAGAACCCTAGAGGACAACTCATTAGAGCATATATTCAAATATAAACTAAGGGCAAAATTAAATGACGAAAATAATTCTTCACAATTTATTTAAACTTTAGAATAAAAATAAATTGCTTTAGACTAAAATTAATGATTACTTAACTAAAGGATAGAAAAGGAAACAATAAGAGCAACAAGCTAGTTTTTTTTTCAGTTGGAGAAACCTTTTTGGGATGTAAAAATGTTTAGGAACTGAGCTTGCAGAAGGACAATATAATAATGAAAAACCATATTGAATTAAATCCATAATATGGGAATTCAACAAACTGAAACAAATGAAATAAAACTCCTGCAACAGCAGTATAACCCAGAGCCATCACCAGACTTTCACTGTCATGTCATGCAGTTTACTGTGTGCTTATATAATGTTTTTCTGTTCCTGAAGGAAGGAAAAGCTTTGTTTGGATACAGATTCTGTCAGAGTCAGTGCATTATTTATTTGCTTTGTGTATTCATTGCATGAATACATTGCAGTGACAACTGATTTAAGCTTTACAGTTCAGAGGGAGCACCTTTAATGCAATTCACAAAGTCTTTTTTTACTGTTGGAGGAGAGTCTTTGCTTCTTGCAGAAAGAACATCATAGTGTTGATTGTTATGCTAACTGTCATATCAAATTACTTTTAACTTCATCCAAAACCAGGAAAATGTGACTTTGTTATTTAACTCTTCTGCTGAGTAATCAAACCTCACAATGCATTTAAGTAATTATAATAACAGAAAAAACCAAAAATACATCCTTGAGGGGTTCTTCTAACTTAATTTTCCTAAATATAGTGAAGACTGACAAATAGTCCAGGTAGAAGAGTTACTAAATCTTTTTCACACAGTAGGCCAAACCTGTCAGGAATGCATTCCTCAGGAAGATTTTATTTCCAGGAATATAATCTGTTTGTCTGTAATCTGATTTTGTTTTGGTTTTTTTTCTTCCTCTCAGAAAGACTTCTTGTCCCTTGAGCTTGTTGATGGCAGGGTGAGGGTGACTGTTGATCTTGGTTCAGGACCCCTTGCTCTTACAACAGAAAATCGTTACAACAATGGAACATGGTATAAAATCTCATTCAATCGGAATAAGAAGCAAGGTAGGCTTCAGATTGAAAAATCCAGTTGTCTGCACATTTACAAACACAAATATCTAAGATAGCTGCAGGGAACATCACTGCAACCAAATCTGATTGCTTCCCTGCAGTGTCTTTAACAGCCACACCTATGACTTTGGTTTTAGAAGGACTACGGTGTAAATTTTGGGCTTGGTTTAGCATATCTCATAAAGAGCAGGTAGTGTAGAAGCTGCTGCACAAAAACATACCAACAGTCTTTAAAGACTGAAAGATTTTTGTCTGAGTCTGTAGATGAGGGATCGCATTTTCTCTTCAGGATTTTAATATTACTTAGTACAACTGTTTTGTGGGGGCCTGTGTTTTGGCAGTAATGCATGTGCTAATAGCTATAACATATTCTCATATCTATCTATTTTCCTGTAGACTTCTCCAGATTTGGTTTTGGCAGAGAGGAATGAATGAGATTAACAGAATAGCTGGAAGTACAATAAATTGCTCATTCTAAAAATAAGAAGATTGTCCATACATGTCCGAGTCAATGAATACATTTTCCTTTATTATGGACAAGATTGCCAGAAGGGAACAATGTGTATTCATGTCCTTCTCCAGATCTTTACTCTCTTTTCTTTGCAGGAATTTTGGCAGTCATGGATGCATATAACCTTAATTATAAAGAAACCAAGCAAGGAGAATCTCCTGGGGTTGCCTCAGACCTGAACCGCTCTGATAAGGACCCAATCTTCATTGGTGGGCTGCCGAGATCGAGGGCTCTGAGGTAAAGTGTCTCACTTTTGTACCTTTGCTAAGATCCCTGTAAGGTGAGCGAAAAGCTTCTACATACTCTTATCTCCACTGAAATTAGAGAAAAACAATGAATTCTGAAGTTTTGTTTATGGCTGTTTATATAACATCTGTCCTTTGACTTGAAACTCTGATATGGTGCTTTCCACTGGTAGGTCTGATGCTGCAGTTCAGATCAGAAGTAATTTTCTTTTCTCCCTGCAAGGGTGATTTCCACCACAGCAGATGCCACAGCAACACCCCCTGCTCTTTGGGGCAAGCATTCAGCACTGCTGTCTGCAATGATGCTCCTTTGATCTCTACCTGTGTGAGCCTTGTGTTTTTCAGATGGAATTTATTGGCAAAACTGTGCTTAAAGATTAAAGTTGTACTTCAGAATTCCTGTAATTCAGTAACTTGGAACAGAGGAAAAACAACTGTGAACAGATCAACAGAAAACATTGCAAATACATATTTTATAGCATGTCTCTAGTTCATGGGGTTTTTTTTATTGCATGTCTGTACTGAACTTGTAAAATCACATTTCTTCACTGGCTTCACTGTGAAAGGATAAACATGGCAAGAGAAAATTTAATTAAACTTTCTGGATGCTCTTGACAATAGGGTAAATTCTAGTATATTATTGGTCTCTGCACAGTTATTACAGAGTGCAGAATTGTTAATCTTAACTGGCATACCAGCCTGTAAGGGATTATGGCAGAACAGCCTTAGATTTCTCAGCCTTAAGCCGGGGACCAAATTAGGCATCCTTCAGACTTGAAAACTGAAAAATAAATGCTGCATAGTAGGCAGCTACAGTTACCCTTTTACACAATCCATTTTCTTTCAGCTCAAGGTTCACCTTAAAGTTGTGGGAAATTACCTGACCTGACAACACACTATTACACGCTTGTATGTTTTAATTTGGGCACAACATTATCTTGACTCTTTTTAAAAGACCAGATTTAGTATCTGAGAGTAAAACTTAAACTATGTCTCTTTTCACTTACACCAGACCAACTGCATTCTTTAAAACAGATCTCTGTTTCTTTTCTTATTGAAGAGAAATTAATCTTTTCTCCCAGAAGATTCCAGGTACTACTCCTTGGAAAGAAAGCCTTGTTTTGTGTTTCAGGAAAGGTCTTAATAGTAGAATGTATGTGGGATGCATCAAGAATCTGGAAATATCTCGTTCCACCTTTGACTTACTTAGAAATTCATATGGAGTAAGAAAAGGCTGTGTATTGGAGGTAGGAGACTTTAAAGTTTTGTGATCTGATCTTTATATTAATGGAATAGTGAATAGTGGTGTTTAGAGTGAATTGAAACAGATTTATGTTTCAAAAAATTCTAAGATAATCTAATCTATATTTGATTTTTTTTCTTACCTGACATTATTTAGGGATAAATTCAGTAATTATTTCTGTTCTTCATAAAATAGCCTATTCAGAGTGTAAGCATCATGAACAATGGATATATTGAGTTGGTACCTAAGTCCTTAAGCCCAGAGTCAGAATTGATGGCAACTTTTGCTACAAAGAACAGCAGTGGCATCATCCTTGCTGGACTCAGCAGGGGACTGGAAAAACGACGACGGAGGCAAGCACACTTGGCAAGTACTGAAAAAAAAAAGAAGTTTTGGGGATTATTTTTGCCATTTTTATTTTGTAAAATCAAGTCAGATTGCCATATATATTGTGTATCTGATGGACAGTTGGAGCTTCTAGAATCCAAAGAGAAAATCTTACTATTTCCTGTTATAAGAGAAGGAATGTGTGAGTGTGGGTTTATACAAAAAACCTCCTGCACTTTATCTAGAGTTATTTTAACCAGAGAAATGTCCAGCTTTTTTGTTTGCTTTTAGAAGACTTCGCACTCTGAGAGTTACCAATACAATTCCTCTAGTCTTTGAATTTCATTAAAAAGTTTGCAACAAGGTTGCAGATAAATTCTTCCCATGTGTGTTCTATTTAAGCACTAAATGAGTGTCTGAAAATTGAGCTACAGTTAAAAATTAACCCTCTGATTAAATCTACAGCCCTTCTTTTCCATCATGCTGATTGATGGTCATCTTGCAGTGCATGTTAATGCTGGAGATAGAGCAAGTACTAGGAAAGTAGTTCTTCAGTCTGCTAATGGAACATACAGTGATGGACAAGAACACTCTGTGATCCTCATTCGGAGTAAGAGGTACATGTGACTGCAAAGAGTACTACCTGTTTAATTATTGTATGTTGTTGTCAGTTCACTGCACTCTCTGAGGAATTGCCTTTGCTAGCTTATTAGGTGGGATAATCAAGGCTGTGTTTTTCTGATGTCAATGCAGATGTTCTGATTTACATAGTAAATGCATATAGCATACAGCCACTGATAAAGGTGTAGCTAAAAGCTCTCAAAATCTCTGGAACAGCTTGGGGCACTTGAGTACAAGCATACTAAATAGTATTAGAAGAAAGATACACAGCTATCAATATTTGACAAAACTTTGCATTTTAAAAATCATCAAAAGAAAGGCTTCCAGTTTTAAGACACTGAAAGGATTGTCAAAGTGATGGAATCTTTATTTATTAGAAGGGGATGTTTTTGAGGCTGATAGGAATGCTTTTCTTCTGAAAATGGCTCTCTAAGACCTTATTGAATATTCTCCCTACTTTATCTTTTTCAGGATCATAACTGTACAGGTGGATGAAAGTAAACCTGCAGAATTGAGGCTTGGTTCAGCAGCAGAAAATAGCCCCATTAATATTTCCAACTTCTACGCTGGTGGTATTCCAGCAGAAGAGGGCATCTTAGGGCTAAACTTGGCTGGCTCCTTTCATGGCTGTATCAGCAACCTTATTTTTAACAAGGAGTAAGTCAGAAGGGTAACTGCCTTGTTTTGGAAAACCGTGTAGAGTAATTGCTAAATGTAGTTTGTAGATCTCTTCCATGACACTTCCATTTACCTGGTTTTTAACATAAGATATGCATGATACTCATGAGCTGGGTATTATAACAGCCAGAAAATGGATATTACAAGCTATATTTCTAAATATATTAAAAATGTCTTTAATATTTATGGACATGATGCACAAAGCACAGCTTTCTCTACTATAATTTCATCTGCAGTGACAGAATGGTTTTCCAAAAATACTGTAGATTTGTATTGTTCTATGGGCAGATTATTTGCCACTTCTGAATCTGTTCGTCACACATGCCGCTTCTTTCCCTTTATCCTGATACTACTGGAAGACCTTGTAAAATGCTCTCCTTCTGCTTTGGAAATAAGCAGAAATGCACCTCTTAAAATGTATATTTTTTTTAAAATATAGGCTTTTATATTTCACCACATCCATGAAGTATGAACATGTGGATATGGACAGCTGCTTTCTGTCAGAGAAGCCTAAACCAGCTGTACAGCCATCAGACATTGTGATTCAACCTGAACTTCAGGCTTTACCACTTCCCCTGAGACCTCTCACAGATACAAAAAAAGTATGTATTGCAGCAAAGATCTGTTGCCACCTCTTTTGTCTCTTCTTTGTGGGGAATTATCAAATTACAGACTGCCTATATTTGCTTCCTCTGCAGTATGGAATGGTTCAATGGATGTTAATTTGAAATTACTGTTTCCTATAGAAAAACTGATACTAATCTTTGTAGCAGCCTGTTGGCCATTTGGAATGGAAATGTAGTTAGGTTTATCACTCTTCAGGCAGCAACAACAACAACAAAATGGAATGATAATCTCCCAACAGAAGGACTTGACAGCAACTATCATCTTTAGTGTATTCTTGCCAAAGTGAATCTGTGCTCAGATTTGCATTAGCTGTGCAGTTATGCATTCACATTTTCCAAGTCACACACATGCAGTCTCTGCTCTGTGTCAGAGAGGAGGCACAAACCACTTGAGAGACACACAGTGTCCGAATGCAGCTTGCATGGCACCTGTTTCCTCTCACACAGTCCCTGTTCCCAAGAGAAGGCAGCATTACTTCTCTCCTCCTGCAGCTGCACATCTTTATAATGAATGGTTTCCAAAGCATTCTGAAACCATTTTCCTGTGGCGACATAAAGCAAGATTTTATACATTTGATTTTATAAAAGAGCAAGATTTCATATATACAACTGGGACTATAAAAAGAAATGTTGTACTTTTTAGAGCTAATGTATACCTTTGGCTCATACTTTGTTACTCAGCTCTCCATACCCCAAATCAACAAAAATATGTGTCTTCATAAAATGGGAAAACATTTCTACCAAACCTATAAGATTTTCACACTGAAATTGTACTTCCAGCATTAGTTATCAAAAGGGCTGTCAATTAAGGCAAAAAGTGAATTGAATATGCCTCAAGCTACAAATATTTCTCAGTAGAAAAGGCAGTGCTGTCTACAAGACACAGTTTAATCATTAGAACTAGTTCTTTTTGAGCCTGAAGATAGGTTGGAATGATTGTGGGTTTAGTTAATTAATATTTTGCTTTATTCTTTGTGGTTATCTTGTAGCTCAGTTTTGCTTCTTTCAAAGCTCTGTGCAGGCACATTGTCATTCAACAATTGCTGGGCAGCACCTGACACTATCTTAATAAAGACCTTTATTTAACAGGTAGTTTGTGCAAAAGATGAGCTGCCTGATCTTGTTCAAGGTGCCCATCAGTTTGGACTTGCCAAAGGCAGCCACTTGACCCTGCTCTTCAATCAGTCTGCCGTCAGGAAGAAGTGAGTGTATCCTGAATTACACATGCACAGAGTGTTATTTTGTATTGAGCTGCAAGAAGTGCAATGATGGTTTTCATGACTGATCACTGCATTGCCAGCTTTGAACATGGCCCTCACTTCAGGTTTCTGTGGGCTCCTCATGGAAGCAAGTATCAAATCCCAGGTTAATGATCATGAGTTTAGTAACTCATGGTCAGAGTTCTGCATTTTTTTCCTCTGAGACTTAAGTCTCACTGTACATTCTGTAAGTTCTTTGATTTACTTTTTCCACATACAGAGGTCACATCCGGTCCCTATTCCTTTGTCTGATGCAGATGACATCTCCCCTTCTTTATTTTCTGCAAGTGCACCTTCCATGTTTGAAGGCGCACTTGAAGAAGACAAGACTACTGAGAAGAATCATTTTGTTGAGACCTAATGTGTGATAGCCTCTCTGCCTCTTTTACTTGTTTGAGTGGCTCCTAGCAAGGCCTGTCCCATCCCACAGCCTGAAAGTCACTTGTATTTGCTTCTTTCAACTCAGGAAGTCTACACAGGCATTGAGAAGAGAGTGGTTTTTCCTTCTAGCCATTCTGTTACAGCTGCTGAGCAAAGGACATTGCAGAGGATTGATGCCATGTGAACCTGGTGTTTCCATAACAAATGGCTCATTCATCTCCTCTACCTTTTAAGCCTCCCTCTGTTCTCAGTCTGCCCATAATATCCCAGCAAGCCTGGCTAATAGTAATGAATGCCATGAAGTTATCCTGGAATGGGTTCCTTTCTTGGGGCAATAAGCAAGCCTGCAGTTATGAACAGCAGAACCTGTCCCTCTTAAAGTTCACCTCACTCTTTGACAAGCACTTTTGCTACTTCTGACAGGTACAGCACTGATTTCCATTATGAAATACATTGTAAGTCGTGCCTTCTTAGAATCAACGCAAATTCTACTTTTCTGGCTTTTGTAATAATAAATCTCTTTTCATAACAATAGATTGGTTCAGGCTGTTCTCTGTGTCCAGAAAAGCTTTTCATCATTGCAAAAGAAATACCTTTCAGTAACACTGAATTTTTATTGTCTAGACTCTCTGTCCAGCTGAATCTCAGAACCTTTGCCTCCAGTGGCCTGATTTACTACATGGCTCACCAAAACCAGGTTGATTATGCAGCCCTACAGCTTTATGGGGGACAGCTCCATTTCTCATTTGATTTAGGCAAAGGAAAAGCAGTAGCTCTTCACCCTGCTGTTGTCAGTGATGGAAAATGGCATACGGTAGGTGGCCACCAATCTTGTGCTCCATTTTCTCTTCCCTGGAGGTACTGGTATGGATTTTACTTGCCTTTTCTGTATATTTTCTGTGTTGCAAAAGCAAACTGGTTCTAACCCACTCATTAAGTCATTCAGAAAACTTCTATTTGATAATTATTTCCTTTTAAAATTGTCATTAAGTGTACATCAAATCCATATTCCAACTATTGTCAAGTATCTCAAACTATTTGGGAATTAAATAGTTCACCAAATGTGTAGTGATTGTCATCTTCAACACAGAAGGACCTAACAGAGAGATGTGAAAAATCTGACCTTTTCCACAGAGAGGTTTCAATGCATTATGTTACCAAAGACCTGCACTTCAGTGTGTGACAGGATGACAGAGATTTGTGAGTGCACAGTTTCTTGTTTCTCCCATGTACTGCTTATTACCTGAGCATGTCACAGCAGCTAGTGACAGCAGGGAAGCACTGTCTGTCCTTTCCTTGGTTGAGGCAATGAGAAAGGGGGGACATTTGAAATGAATGGAGGACTTGTCTTACGTAGAGCTGAGGAGAAATTATGTCTACAGCTTGGAGGTGTCACATAGCACTCAGGGCCTTCTGCACAAAGATTGCTTCAGTCTCTGTTGGCCCTGATCCTCTGAGCAACCCACCTGCTACTGGCTCTGGCTTTCTGTGTGAGAAGTGACTGTGATGTTTGCAGGAGTTTTAGAAGTATCTCTGAGGATATCACTTTTCCTAAAGGCAGGTGAGGATGACAATATTCATCCTGCTAAGCTTCCCCTCCCTTATCCAAATGTGAAGCCTTCACTCTAGGAAGTGGCTTTTGTGGGACAAAGTGATTGATGACACAAAGCTGCCAGCTTTCCTAGGTGCCTTGAGAATCAGCAGAGTTCTTTTTGTTTTTCATAAATAATCAGTAGGAGAAAAACCAGCAAAAATTAACATGAAGAAAGGAAATGTGAACTTCTGTCAGAGATATCAGAGTTAAGCTCTGCTGCCTACCCTGAAAGGAAGAAAGCTCCAGGACTTACGGTTGCATGTTTAAAATACTCACACCAAAACTCCTACTGACACTATTCACATTTTAAGAGCTGGACAGATTCCATACAAGAGCTGGCCTATCTTTACTACCTAGACATAAAGCAGAAGGTTCAGCCTTTTTTGGAGATTAAGGCTGAGTCACACCACTTCCCAGCTGGAGGCGATCATTGCAGAGTCTCTGCAATCAATGCAAACTAATACACACTGCTACTGAAAGAAGCACCACTTTTCATTCTCAACCTCTGCTCATCCCACCTGCTTTGCCCCTTTATCCCCTTACCAGCCCAAATGTTCATGAAACTTTATGTTCAATCTAGTCATGATTCTGAGCAGACCGAAAAGTAAATAGAGAAGAATAAATGCCTAGCTGACATCCCTCTTCCACATGTGAGTAATTGTTTTAGGACAAGGCAGGTATAAGGACATAAATAAACAAGATGGACAGAATTATAAAGCTTTTTGGTCATGGTGAATGCAGCACTACCTATCATAAAATGGCAGCATGGGAATGTGCACTTCAGAGAGCTGAGATGGCTCAGCTGTTGGGCAGCACAGTAATTGCAGGAGGCCATCAGAGAACACTTTTCTCCAAACTCAGTGACATACCCATATCCTAAGACAATAAACTGGTGATTTAAAGAAATAATAAAACACTGAAAACCTTAGGCAGGACAATAGGAAATCATTGTGAGCTCTTGGGAAGGCAAGAAAGCTGTTTACCAGCTCAGTTGCATTCAGAAATGGTCTCAGCCTCAGGAAGAATTTCAAGAGGGTGACTCAGAACAGAATGCCAAAGCAATTGAACCACTAAGCAATTGTCTTGCTTATTTCTATGGCAAATGATGACTAGGTAACAAATTTGGCTTACTCATTTATGTTTGCATGCTTCCCTTTTTTCCAGGTGAAGACGGAGTATGTCAAAAGAAAAGGCACAATCATTGTGGATGGACAGGAGTTGGTAGCAGTCAATGTTCTGGGAGATGGTAGCACCTTGGACGTGGAAGGGAAGCTCTATGTGGGAGGACTCCCCTTAGACTACGTGCCAAAGAATCTTGGGAATGTAAGAAGGTTTGGAGTAGGGGGTTGTGTCTGGCATTTTGCAAGACTAGAATGAGCATAGTGTGGCAAACCCACCTAATTCAGCATCCTGTCTCTGACAGGCTAAAAAGAAGTACTTGGGGAAAGAAGCAACAAGGAAAGTAATGACCCTTTACCAGATAAATCTTTCTAGCTTTCTATGGCTTAATGACTCCAGCTACAGCTTATATCCTTGTGTGTTAGTAATAGCCCTTAATAGAACTTTTTTTCATTCTGTTTCTCTGTTAAAAATGGATAAAGACATAAATTCCTGTCTTTCACAGTGTAAGGTAAAAACATAATCTACCAATGTCAACCATTTTGGTACCTGAGTCCTATTGCATTCAAACAGAAATTGGGTGCCTTAATAAATATCTCTGAAAGATTTGGTTCAGCTGTCTTTAGATTAAAGGATATTTTTAATACATGCTTTTAGGGGATAGGTTTTTGTCACCTTCCTTCTTGTGCAGTCCATTATACCAGCAAGGATGCTGGTGATGATGGTAATGTTTCTCAAGAAATTGTAGGATGTCCTGGTTTGGAAGGGATCCTCAAGGATCATCAAAGTCCAACTCCTGGCCCTGCACAGTACACTCCAAGAATAGCACCTGGTGCCTGAGAGCATTGTCCAAATGCTTCTTGAACTCTGTCAGGCTGCTGCTGTGACCACTTCCCTGGGGAGCCTGTTCCAGTGCCCAGCCACTCTCTGGAGTGATTCAGATGAATCTTTTCGATGAAGAGAACTTGCAAAATGTCCTACGAAAATTTTGATTACTCATTAATTTGCTGAAGCATGTTTGGAATGTTTTTACTGTTGGGTGTATCCCTGCTCACAGTCAAGCAAATACAATTCTTTCTGCATATTATAGACAGTGTGTACTCTGCTTGTAAACGATTTGATTTTGACTCTAAGACACTATGTACCTTACATAATTATATGTAATAATAGAAATTTAATTAGGCAAGTATTTTAGATTCTGCTGTTTTGTTCGGATAATGTTTTATCTACATTATGATCAGGTTAATCCCTAAGAGAGCACTGCAGCTGTTTATACTAAACATTGTCTCTCATGTTTCCGTATGCGTAGGTTACTCACAGTATTCCTGCCTGCATTGGCAGCATGACAATTAATGGCAAACAACTGGACAACGAGAGTCCTGTCTCTATCTTTGCAGTGAATAAATGCTATGAAACAGTGCAGGATGGCACTTTCTTTGATGGAAGTGGCTTTGCTGCTCTTGGTAAGTGTCATTAAATGAAAACAGTGCCTTTACTGAATTAACGTTAATGAAAACATACTCCTTTTAGGTCTTACTGGAACTATGTGTAATCAACTGACTTCTCACACAGTGAGTGCATGCACTGCATATGGATTTCTGAGTCCCTTTACTCCATTCATCCAAAAGTAGTCATTTCTGCAAAGGGCTATCTTGCACAAATAAAAGAACTAATGATTTTAGCACTGGGAAAGAAATTAACTACATCTATCTTTAGCTAAGAATATCCATGTTCATGATGTTAAGGTCTGTTCAAGAATATGAAGACAAAAGACTTGGGAAGTAATATGAAGGATTACATTTGTGCTCTTTACTGTTTCTTACAAATGAGATAGAATGGATTAGATCTGACCTTATTTGTAAATTTCTTTTCCAGTAAAAAAATGGGAATTATGACTCTGGAAAACTTGTTTTCCAGAGGTCCTGCAAGGTTGTATGCCAACAGCATAAATTAGCAAGTCTTTTAGACCTTTTAATAGTATTGTATATATTTAACTTTTTATTGTGGGTTGCAAGTCTTCTGCTAGAAGTTTCTGTCTTCTTTTCAGTCAGAGAAGGCTACAAAGTGCGATCTGATGTGAACATCAGCCTGGAGTTCCGTACAACAGCGGCTCACGGGGTTCTTCTCGGGGTCAGCAGTGCCAAGGTTGACGCCATTGGACTGGAAATTGTACACGGCAAGGTAGGCTGCCCTGAGCAGGCACATTGATTTCACAAGGCTTGTTTGAAACTGGGAGGCTAAAACTCTTGGAATGCATTAAATGCACACCAGTGAAGTGTAATGGAGGCAACTTTTCACAGAACAAATATGGGACAGACTTTGTCTCAAGGTTTCTCATTGGCACCATATGATAAAATGTGCGATTAGCAGGAGTCACTGGAACTTTTTGGATTTTTAATTAGTGTAATTTATGTTAGTGTGCAGCCACTCTGACCTCCTGTGCTACATACCTTGTGTGTTAGACCAAATATGTATCTTTTTTATTGCTTAATACTTTTTCTGCCATAAAGCTATCCTTGTCCTTGAGAAAAATACTGCATATACAATGCACAGTGTTTTGTAACCTCTTCTTCAATATTCATGAGCAATTAACTCATTCTCTACTTCTACTGGCCATTATGCTCCATAAACCTTTTAACAATCAATATACATAGTTCTCCAGTCATCTCTTGCATAAAAAATATACACTTGGTTGCTCTTAAGTATTTTTTTTTTATTGCAGAAATAGCTCATTTTTTATTCAAAGCTTCCTAGCTGGAGACAGTGTTAAATATCACTGTTTCTGTGGGACATACTTTCCCAGTTAATATTTACATATTAATCCTCACTACAGAGTTGAGGAAATGTCTGCTGCTTTGAAAAATAAATACATTTAAAAAAAAAATCGATACATTTATTGGCAATGACAAGTGCCATTCTTTTTTCTCTTCAGTTATATACAGTGAATCTTTCAGATCTGAAGTCTCAGGTTCTGTGAAAAATGTCTTAATTCCTATTTGTAAGAAACACTGAAATCCCTAGTGAAGTGTATCAATGGACCATTGCATAGGTGTAGATCTAAGTATTTTAAATTTTATAGAACACTTTAATAAGGATCTACTCTATCCATCAAAGTAAATATTAACTGTGCATACTGCCAGGTGTTTAAAACGGAAATCTCTGCACCAGTGTGATTGTGCTTTTATCTAGGCACATTAGTTCATGTATTCTTACTTTATATCTTCACTGGCATCTGGCTGTTCGAGCAGGTTTTATTCCATGTCAACAATGGAGCTGGCAGAGTAACGGCTACATACGAACCAAGAGGCACAAACAGCTTGTGTGATGGGAAATGGCACAAACTTCAAGCAAACAAAAGCAAACATCGCATTTCGCTGATAATTGATGGGAATTTGGTTCACACTGATAATCCCTACAGCCAGTCAACATCTGCAGATACAAACAACCCCATTTATGTTGGAGGTTATCCTGGTAAGTACAATAATATTTCCCTTCCCTTCTGTCCCTCCTGTGCTCACTCTCACAAGAGTGACTCTTAACATGCGCTCCCTTTTGTTTTGCCGTGGGAATTGTGACTGTGCACTGCTCAGCTGTTGCTTCATATTCTGCTAGTTTCTATTTTAACTTCAAGAACACCCATGCCAAGTGCCTTTCTCCTGTTTTCTTCTCTCATCTTCCATTGTCCCCTGGCAAGAACAATTTCTGCAAACTCTACCAAAGTTATTGCCGTGCACGGCTTCTGCTCGAAAAGAGACAGAGACTGTCTATGTTGGGATGTCACAGCTCATCCAAACATGAATGGAACTTCATGCTTTCGGGTGTTGGTTTTATCTCTCATTTCAGAGGGGGAGAATTTCAATAATCTGGATCTTTGTATTTTTTCAGTTTGGTGGAAATAGATTTTACATATTTCGTGTTTGTTTTTCAGCTGATGTCAAGCAAAACTGCCTCACAAGCAAGAGCTCATTCCGTGGCTGTTTGAGGAACCTTGTTTTGACCAAGGGCCAACATACAGAATTGTTTGACTTTAGCAGAGCTTTTGACCTGCGTGGAGTGTTTCCTCATTCCTGCCCTGGGGCTGAGCACTGAGCTGTAGCAAAGCCCATCTGGATTGTGAGAGGGTTTTTTTTTTGTTGGTCTGTTATTTTGCATTCTCATTTTGTAATGAAAAGAAGAACTGATAAGAACCTGCATCTATTCGATTTTTCTGGTTGTTTTCCAACTCAGGTCATTTATTTTTTTTAATCAGAAGCTCTATGTCTGCATTTTAACTAAATGGTTTTAAACAAAAAATACCTCTACAACAATTTTAATGGCATTAATTGGGTATTTTTCTTTTGGGAATTTTTATTAATCAGTGTTTACAGTATATTTTCTTTTGATTACTTGACAGTATTTCATTTTATTTTGTGTTGGCGGTTTTGTAAGAAGGTAATAATTTTGGACCACATAATAAAACTACAATAAACTGCATTATTTCATGTAGGTCAGTTGTCCATATATTTTAGTTAGAAGAAAAAGAGCTGGAAGGCTGAGAAGTTACAGGTTTGCCCACTACAGAGAGGTCGGACCTAGATAATCTTTAAGGCTTCTTCCAATCCAGGCCATTATATGACACTGATTATATGAAATGTAAGTGGACATAGTCCAGCAGAGGGAGCAGGAGACTGACTTAAGGCACAACTTTGATGGTCTCAGATTCAGTTTAATGAACAGAATTTTCTTAGTTACACTTCATAGTGTAGCTCCAGTTCCTTTTCCTTCTGCCTTACTATCCAGTACTTCTGTATCATTATAGATACACTGGCTAGAGGGATTATGTCCCTGTTTATGCTTTCATGGAATCAGCTTCAGGACAAGCAGCATCTCTACGGCACAGAGAAGCCTTTGAAGCGATGTGTTCCTGAAGAAACAATTTGGGTCTTACTTGGGAAAAACTATGTATTTTGGCAATGCAAACTAATGCATCATTCTTTGGAAAACAGTATTTCTTATGGACACTGGGAGGCAGTTTTGAGGCCAGCCCGCAGTTATATCTTTGTCTATTCTTACCGTGCCTGCCTCTGTTTCTAAAATGAGCCTTCCTGTAGCTGTTCTTGAGCCAGGTTTGGGGGACGTGTGCTCAATCTCAATCAACTAAGGACATCCATTCTTCAGCTGGCCAGATCATTAAGCAGCGACAAATGTGTCTCATACTTGATTATGCATCTGTAATAAACATAGTTCTTTGCAAGTAATTTCCACCTCCCTTTTTTTTTTCCTCTTTGAACTAGTAGTATTTTTGTTTGCTCCTTGCAATTTTATTTGGCTTTTACTATGCATTGTACAATTTGTTCTAAAGTTATTTTTTCTCCATGTATTTTTTACTAGTTTAAAAAATACAGGCTGAAATGAAACTCCAAAGCAGTTTGCCATTGCTTTCAATGAGCCAGGATTCCAAGCAGTGTGTTTTGTATGTTGCATAGAGGTAATCCAATGGAGGAACTTCTGGAGCAAAGAGCTTCTCCACTTGAGCAAGGGTGGCAGAACATGGTCCTCTGTACAGCTGTTCAGGTGCTGTAACAACACAGTTGCTTTTAAAACAGATACACCACTGCTTTTCTGCCCCTTGCTTCTATCCAAAATACATGTTTAGATCTGAAGAGCTGGCTTTGTTGTATTGTTTTTATTTTTGACATGGATACAATACAGTGGACACACTCTGCTGTACAAATACACTTACATGTTGGCGTACTTCAACAAAACACAGAACATTATGAGGATTGTAAGGGAAACATACATACAAACACTTCACTTTGATTAGTGGCGTTGTATTATTTTCCAGAGAAGACACACGTTAATAGAAATCCATTGAAAAATAAAAATGAAACACCGTGTGTTTGTACTCATTGTCTATTAACCCCAACATCTGATCTCACAAGGTTCACATTACAAAGCATAATTTAGGCAACGTGGTTTGGATAAAATTTCATCCATATCCCGAAATACCTTTTTATTAGATCTTTTTTTAAATTTCAAATTTTGCCTCATCCAAAAAGAAATACTTTGTCAGTGTTAAAGTGAAATTGATAATAGATTAAGTAGTAAACATCTAAGCCAAAATATTTTTCCTGGAAAATGCAGAGTGAGGTAGTTAATATTATACATGGACACAGACACATTTGCACACAGACACACACACCTTCTAATGACATTCACTGCATATACATTCCAGTCTGTTTTGCAACAACTGCTTTTTACAATACTCTCTCTCTGTGTGTTGATATGCAAAATGCAGTCCTTGTAGAACCGTGGAGTATATAAATGCTTGAGGCATCTTTGGAATTTCAGTAAGTTTCTCCCTGCTTGCTACCACTTTCTTACTAATAGCTTTCCACATATGCTACTTTTTGTTAGGTGACAATCCTCTTGCAACTTAGTTTTGACTTCAGCTTCTGTTAGGAGCAATAAAATTCCTCATGCATCCACCAGCATCTTGAAATATAAGACGTGAAGCTGAGACCTCATATTTCAAAATACCATTGAGCTTGTTCCATTTGTCTGTTGCATATTAAATCAAGTTAGTGTACCAAAACAATATAAAACAACTTAATGTGGAACAGTATTAACCACTACACATGGGTCATTAGGGCCATTTGTATCAAAAGAGAATTCTGATATTCTGTTTCAGAGAGAAGAGGTATTTGGCCACTCTATGTAGAATCTAGTTCATCTGCTAATATGCATGTCTTATCAAGTTATAGGCAGTTTTAGCATAAAACAAGAGCTCACGGTGGATTTTATTACATCACATTTGACGTTCCTAAGGTGTGAGTGGTAAAAGTCTTCCAAAACCTCCTTGTATTCTATACAGAATGCAAGGAGATCTATTTCAGAAATAACATTGATGAGGTCCAGAACATGCTGAACAAGTTGCAGCATGAACACAGGGCTGCTGTCCTTTTCCTTGCACAGCCATTGAGAACACAGTGAAGTGAGTGGGCAAGATGGAGGAGGTCAATGTGTTTGAAAGTACTGTAGGAAGTTTGCTCATTTGCTATGACATTTCAAATTATTTTCTTAATGTTTAGGCTTTCTGTATAGTCAAAGAATGCCTTTTAGTTGGCTGTAGATACAATGATGCTTAGCATTTATATGAATCTCTTGGTATTCAAAGCACTTTCCACATAAAAGCCTTTACTGAGTTTGTTCTTCCCAGATGGAAGCTTATAACTCCTGATCTGCTCAGGGAATTGTATGGCTACATCTGAGAGTAGAATTTAAATAATTCTCATGTTGCCTTTATATGGAAAGTACTAGTCCTGCTTTACAGGTGACAGACAAGGGCAGCGTAAGCAGAAAGAGCTGTCCATTGCCACAGAGAGAACTAAAGGGTATTGGGAGCAAAGCACGTGACAAAACATTTATGCTTATTCCTATAAACAAGCCACAGATCTACTATCTCTTGTATACTTAAAATAAATAGTTGTCAAAATAAGGAGTGTATTTTATAATACAACTGTCCTATTTTTTTTCCTGGCTGCAACAATGTCTCCTTTAGTGTTAAGAAGAAAAAGGAAAAACAAAAACAAAAAACAAAACCCAACCAAAAAAACCCCACCAAAACAACCAGAAAGTTTAAAATGTCACTGTTTTAAAGAAAATGTTGCTAATTTTTTATCTTTTTTTTTCAAGAAGATAAGAAAGAAGACAGGATCTGCCCTCTGTAGACATTATTGTTGCTGGTAAAGTTACTGATTCAATGTTGATTTCTTTCACTGACCCCTAACAATGAAAGTTAAGTACTGGAGAACATGATTAACTTGACACATTTTAGAGGCTCTGCTCCTGGTTCAGACTGCACTGCTTCAGCAGAGCATCACAAGTTACAGGCTTCCTCTGCAGGACTTTATGTTCACCTGGAGGACTTGGTTCAGAGTGCTTTTTAACTGCTATGTACTAAACAGAGCTTCTGCCTCATCCCTGTGTCCAGATCAGGAACAAAAATCATTGCTCAGGCTGGAGGCGGTTTTCACTGTCAACAGCATCATCTAATGATGGGGACATTGCAGTGCATTTAAAGGCAT
Source organism: Phainopepla nitens (assembly GCA_013400175.1). Lineage (NCBI taxonomy): Eukaryota > Metazoa > Chordata > Aves > Passeriformes > Bombycillidae > Phainopepla > Phainopepla nitens. The sequence goes on along the minus strand of VXBQ01006239.1, from coordinate 806,020 downwards.
TGGTTCCCACTTATTGCATATCACACAGAGGAAAAAAAATACTTGCTCTTTTCCAGAGATTTATGATTTCCCTACTCAACAAACCTCTTTTAGTTCAGCAGAGCCCAAAGTGAGATGACTGAGTGAGGAACAACGCTTGATCTTGTGACTAGCTAAAAATCAGACATCCTATCTGACATTCCCAATGCAGTTGCAGCCCACTATTCTCTTGTCAGCCTGTGTGTTTGCTTAGACTGCATGCCAGCTGCAATTTGCTATGTATTTGTAAAACCCTAGCATAACTGGGCCTAGATTTGCTATGGTTTTAAAGATCTAATGTGTAAATTATTAAATCCCTTTTCTCATTGGAAGGCCTGTTTCTTCTCCATGCTGTATTATACAAGATCTGAACAAAGATCCCTCTTGTTGATGTAGCTGAAGAGTATAAAAATTGCTTACATATTAAAGCTAAGATAAACAAAATAAAAAGAATTAGGTTACAAAATTAAGAAACTATAATGTTTAACAAAAAAGATGATTTAAGTGGCACCATTAACACGTCTCATAGTCTGGCATTACACAGATTTAATTCTGAGAGTATCAAGTAAAAGGCAGAGCTAGGGGCATATGACCCTTCTCACCCAGCCTTTGTCTCCTAAAACTTGTGAGACAGGAGAAGGGAGGGGAGCGTGGTTTGTGGCATTACAATTGCACACAGCTGAGGGATCCAGACAGATGATTTTAGAAAACTGGTAGTGAGACATACAGCCGTCTATAGCTCCTCCTCCTGCCTCCCTCCCCCAGTACCAGGTACTCATGAGGTGTGACTGAGAGACTCAAGAATTGCAGTAACACACACTCTACGGGCTCACTTTCAGGGGAAAGGTTTGGTTTTCACACAACTGTCTTGGCACTGCTGCATGTTTAGCTCCCACCTTCCATGCCTGACAGATACCCTCCCTTCTCCAACGTCTCTGTCGTGCTTCTGTATTATGCTGTGGTCAGTAGTGCTTCATTCATCTGATGCCATTGCATTCTTTCCAAAAATTGTTCTAACACCAGGTCAGGAAACGAACACCGTACCTTGGTCTGCCCTCTTCACTTCCTGGGCCAACTGGCACAAGTGTAATCCATACGAAAGCATAACTAATGTGATATTTTTCTGATGGTTTGGAAGCTGGAATACCAAAAGTACTGTGTGCTGACCATCAGTTGGACAGTATGGTAGGAAGGAATGATGTCCTGTAGCTACCATTTTGTTTTGTCTCTGCAAGAGCTGCTTAAAATGACAGGCATCACTGTTGTCCATTTGGCTTTTGTCCAGTATACTGCTGCCTTCTGCTTCAGCTGGCTTTTGGTTTTATCACCCATTCTGCTTGAGGATTTGCATGGTAGACATCTAGCATGAACGCATCTGGATCCAAACAGTGCTGACCTGAAAAGGAAATTGTCAGCCATGAATCATAGGATGTTCTGAGCACACAGGGACAGAGCTGTGTTAAAATGTCCTTCAATGTTTCTCTGACTTGCACACAGCAAGCCTGGTTGGGTGTGTCCATCCAGCTAACATCTTGCCTGGACACAGAGAGGGCCTTTGGTAAATTTGCTAGTGATTTTACTCCGTGGCAGTCATGAATTCACTGTCACTTCCAGGCAGGAAGTCCTGCACTACACTGAGTCGTGGACGAGACATTTAGTCAAACAGTGAATATGGTTTCTTTAGAAGCATCTGTTAGTCCAAGTGCTACAGTGTGGGGGCTTTTGTTTCTTTGGATTTACGTAGCTAGAATTACAACTCTCTAACTGCTGCACTATTTTTAAATGCTGAAAAAGTAGCTCTGTAAACAATGTGCTCCCATATAGTAGGATCTTGTAAAGAATGGCAGGGATTCTAACAGGATTTTTGGGAGTTGCCAATTTGCTGGTTAAAAAAAGAAAAAATCCTCTGCACTCTGGCTGTTTCATTAGCTGGTGATTGGGAAGTTGTGGCTGCCTTTGCCAGAATGAGGATTCCGTTCCTCTTAGTTGAGTAATAAGGCAATAAATTCTAGAGTTAGGTTGATTTGTTGGACTGTATTGCATTTACATGGGGTAATGAAGTAATTTCACTGGTGAGGTTACTTTGCTGTGACACAAGATTATGGTAAATTTTTGTACGGTTACTTAAAAGGTCATTAGGGTCATAACGATTTTATTCAAGTGAAAGCAATATAAATGAATTAATGCATAATCAGTGGACTAAGGTACCCTGAAGGATCTAGGACTATAAAAATTATTTTAATGAAGATGCAAATTAAATGTCCCAATTTTTGGAAGACCATGGTAGGAATATTTGGGATTGTTTTATAGGCCCTTTAAGATCTTTTTTCTGTTTTAGCATCAGTTGGTCAGCCTGTTTTGACAGCCAAAACAAATCACTAATCCAATTTAGTTCTGTAGTTTTGTGTAATAAAGACTGATTCCTGATTACTGCTGAAGTAAGTCTGATGTTTTGTAATAACTTTACAGAAACTCTTTAGAGGTGAATCTAGAAGAAAGAGGGAATAATCTAATCAGATAATTCATGACTGACTCCAACACAGCATCCAGAATTTTGGCATGAACAGGGAAAGGAGAGAGCCAGGATTGTGTAATATCAAATTAAAATATGTTTCCTGACCTTTAGGCCAGAAACTAGTGGGGCAAGCCACTGTTTTTGTTATTATAAGAAGTGTCACTGTGTGAAACAGAAGAAGACAAAAGCCCTATTGCAAGGAATTTGCAATCTAAATAAAGCACACAGATCAGTGTGAGTACAGAACACCCATATGTGCAGGGGCTGAATTCACAATTCCGTGGGTTTTTATTTGTGGGAGGTTAACATAGTAACTTACATATAGTAAGAAAGAAAGAGGTCTTGGAAAAAGGCTTGACAGCAAGGTGGAATGTGCTTGCAAGGTAAAAATGCTCAGTTATAAGAGTGAGAGAGGTAAGCAAAAGGTCAGATGAATTTGGCAAGAGTGTAAGAAGTGTTGCTGAGATCCAGCCACTGGGTTCATTCTGTCCTGTGGGGTGCCCCTCCTGTCACTCTGGAGCAGGAATATATAATGACATTGATTCTAACAACTTTTGGGTCAGCCTCCTTTCCTCCAAATGGACTGGAGGGTAGGAGAGACCTAGCTCTCTCAAAACAGTGCTGTCCTGAGGTGTTTTAGGAGGTTAAGGACATTCAGAATTAGTTTTCAAAATTTAGACCTACCTATATTTCCTCCAATTTCATGTAAACTTTGGATCTGGCCTCTCATGTTCTGCGATGATCCATGGCTAGGATGGAAAAAAACCTTTCAGTTTGTATTTCTGTTATAACCATTGCCTTATCACCCATCATCTCTGGTAAGCAAAAGTTTGATATTTTTTCCCCTGTGAACTGCCTTATAAGACCAACAACTTCTACCAAACGTACCACTGCAGAAGAATGAATCTGCTACAGAGGTAGATTACTGCATCACAGTCAACTAAACCTTCTATATTATTTATTTTAAATTATTTATTTAAAAACCAGAATTATGTGGTAACATGGGAAGACTCTGCAGAAAAGATTTTCAGACACAATTTACCATTTCCCCAAACTGCTAATAATTATTACCTTACAGAAATGAAAACATTCTAGACTTATGGATAGATGCAAAACAATCCCTTTGGATTCTCTACGATGCAAGTCTATAAAATATAAGTTGAATGCACATTTTTAGTAGTGGTATAAGAGAGGGCAGATTGATTCTGTATAGGAGCCAATTATTAGGCAAAATAAAAAGAGTAAAATAAGTGGTTAAAATTTCTTTGACCAAGATAATCATAAATTAGCAATTTAAGATTAGAAAAAGAGTTCTTGTAACACAATGGATCTTTGAAGAGGGAACAATCTATTCATTTATAGTTCTGACATTGTTGTTCAGGAAAAACAAAGTGTTCTGCTTTACTCACCTGTTTTCACAGTGGAATCGAGCCAGGATGTCTTTGGCTTTGGTTTGGCTGTTGAGTTGAATTGCCATAGAGACTTTTGAATGCAGTGGAGCATAAACTCTTATCACCCCCTCAGGTATGTCAGACTGCAAGTATGGAGGAAAAGTGACAGCTCCCTAAAATCAATATTCAATAGAGGAAATCTAAGGCAAATATTGCTCTAGCTCAATTCGGAAGCAAATCTGCAACTTCATTTGAGGTTGCTTGCAAAACTCACTGTCCTGCATTCACTTGGCTATTCAAGAGACATTTACAGTCATAGAAATGCAAATTTGCAGGCATGAATCAAATACAACACAAAGACACAAACCCCTTGGTAAGCAGCACATAAACGCACACAGCGTAAAGCCCTTGAATTGTAACTTTATTTCTGTTAACACTGGTAGTGAACCAACTGCTTATTTAAAAACATAAAAATTATTAACAATATCTGTTCTTCCTACTAAAGCTGAGACATAAAGATGTAGTTCTCTGTTTCTGCTTCTTATATCTTCAACTAGATTGAAGAGTGTGTACAGTAAAACATCAAGTACCATATGGTTTCTGTTAATTTGAAATTTGACCTTGTATAGGGTTCAAATGATCATCTATGAAGTTTATGCACTCTTCCATGATTAATGGTGGATAAATCAATTAGCAAGGTTTGCATTCCAGTTCTAATCCAGTTAATACCATGCTGACTAGAACACAATAGTCTTTCCAGTCTCTGTCTCTGTGTAATTTAGAACATCTGAGACCTGGGGATTGCGTTAAGTGCTCTCAACATTTAACTCAGTTATCCAAACAGAGTTTGCCTCCAATTTACCCTTCATATTTCAGTTCCTTGCCATGGTTACCCTCATTTTTATTAGAAGTAAAGCTAATTACTCCAATCAATGGACTTGTCTTCCCAAAGGTGCAATGACTTGAGTAATTGACTCTCCTCAGAGAAGGAGTCTATCTGTGTTCATCCCAGGGTGAATTTAACTTTGCAGCACAGTAGTCCACACTGCCATTTTAAACAAACATCTCTGTCTCCATCTGCAGCACCAATGTATGTCCTACTCTACCTAAAATGCTTCAGTCAGTGCTGGAAAATCCTTGAGAAAGGTGAATTAGAATGGATTCACCATTCATACATAACATTTATCTTTCTACTTTTTCCCCATATATTACCTTCTGCATTTTCTCTCTTGTCTGTAGTAGGTGGATCATGCTCTATTTCTCATAACCTTGCAATATCATTCCTTCCTAATTTGTTTTTTCTTTTTTTCTTCAAGACTATTCTTCAACAACTATACTTCTCTTAGATTTGTTCTCTTACAATTACTTCAGAGAAGAAGAATAACTTCTCTTACAATTCACCAGTCTTCATTCTTTTAAATATTCATGGACGACTCTAAATACTTCCTCTCCAGGTTATTCAAGGTAGTTACTACATGGAAATACATGTAAGTTGCAATGGGGAGTGTGTCTGTTGTGCACAGAGACATGACATGTCTTGTTGCCCAAACTGTATGTTGCACCTAGTATGTAAGATAATTTTAGTTGCCTATCAAAGCATCATACCCCAAGTAAGCTTCTAGGCAGTAGATAAAGGTTGGTGGCCTTAAGACCTTCAAAAAAAAAAAAAAGGTTTTTCTATCAGTTTCTTAAGTCCAAACTGCTTCTGGAGCCCTGGAAATCCTCAAAAGTATCCACCTCTCCTCCAACTTTACAGGGAATAACAACACAATCTACTTTGAGAACTTGACATTTAGACGCAGTTCAGGCGTCTATGGTAGGCAGACTGAGTTTTCTTTCTGCTTACAAAGTTAGTGCAAAGCTCTAAGACTAAAGCTTGCAAGGAGAATATCAAATGGCCTGTACTAGGATATGGATAAATGCAATTAATCCTAATATGGACCATCCTACTACTCAGCTACAGATCCATGCATTTGTTGAGTATCTACAAATCACTGCTGTCAGGCACAGTCCACATATAACCATCTTTTACGAAACAAGTTAAAAACCACCTGGGCAGCTTTGGCTGCTGGAAATCATTCTGCCTTCCTTACCTTTTCTAGTCAATTCCCAAAACTTTGTCTTATCAGTGTGTTGGACTGGAAAGCATACCTTTCAAGACAACTCTGGAAATCAGCCTATTTTGTATGGCAAATGTCCTTGCCACACCCAGAATCTTTCATGAGATAAAGGAGGAAGGCTGTTTTAAAGCTGCCCTGGAAACCTGTATCATTTTATCACACCTCTGGTCTTTCAGGTCTCTCCCGTTCCATGGTCTTTCTCCTCAGAAGTTTTCTCACTCCTTTGTCAAACATCAGCTGTCTCTTGCTGTTGTTCATTGCTGCCTCATTCATTTTTCTCACTTGGGAAATCAGGAAGGATGGGACCTAGAGGGAGGAAACCACATCTGAGACTATACAGTAATTTTTCCCCAATGTATTGGGTCTTTAGAAGGGCACCAAATTTTAGGCAGCAGGAACTCTGTTTATTCATAGAAGATACATGCAATCAGTAGCTTCTTCTAACAACCTACAGTTATTCCTTTGGTGAAACTGTAGATCATCTTTCACACCATAGAAAACTTTAAAGTGATGTTTGCAGCTGCAGGAACTTTATTAGGAGGTAGTCTTTGCAATCCCCATTATTATTAACCCTTCCTCTGTTATGAGCAAACAAGCTGAGACTGTCAGTATTTTCAGGCCAACCTTCAGAAGCCCAAAAATTCTAGACACTTTTGTCCCATTTTAGTGTAGGCTAGACATCAAAAAGACATCTAATTGCATTCAAGTTTAGACATATTACCTACACATCCAGATTAAATCATTCTTCTATGCATCACTCTGTATAAACAGTGGTGTAGGAGAGGTACTTCCAGAAGGCAATTGCTGCTAAAATAGATGTCTTAGATAAGTAAGGTAGCTCTCAATCCAGAAATATCTGTCAGGATGCCTCATTCAAGATGTGGAAGACACCTCTCAGTTTCCAAAGAAACTGTTTTTCCTTGGAAGGTCAGTTTATTCTGAGTTCTGCACATCTCCTGCATAAAGCAAAATACTGCACTGTAATGGAAGCCTAAAGGGGGAACAAGCACTACTCACTGTCCACAGGATGTCCTGGTACCGGATCAAAAGCCGCACAATGTGTGCGGTGGTGGCGGCTGCTTGCATTTCTTGTTGGTTTGCACGTTTTCCTTTGTAGATGAAGAGGTTTGGTGCAACAATCATAGACACGTTCCACAAATTCATCTTGTTTTTCCCTTCATTAGCAACCACTTTCTTCAGGAACTGAAGAAAGGCCTGGAAAAAACCCAATACTTGTTTAATCTCAAGAAATAATTTACTTTTGAAACGCAGACTTTTCAAATGCACATATCTGGCTGCTATATTTGCACTTGGAGGTGAAATTTAGTGGTTTTTTCATTGTATTTGGATTACTCTGATATTTGTTGTTATGACAACCTGTGTAAACCACAGAGGAATAATTATTATTACCAAAATACACATTAATAAATCATCTATCACTTAGAGCATAATCCCCAATTTACAGGGCAAATACAGTGTCTACAGTAAGGCTCTGAACCCTATAGTAGCAGTAAGATGTACACATACTGCAAGGGAATAGTTACTTTCTTCACAGATTACCAAGTGTCCATTTTGACCTGGCCAATGCTTTTTATATCACAGTCACTTGGGGTGATTATTCTCTCTTCAAATCTGCACCAGTCCCACATGTAATACAACCTGAAATTTCTGCCAGCAAGCCCCAAACTTTTATTCTGGGATACCAAAAGCAAGAAGAGCTAAGTGGCTGTTCATTGATGTCATTTCTGCACATGCTTGGAAGAGTCAAAGGAAATTAATTTCCCCTTTGGGGTAGTTTATTCAGAATTTTGCTTGAAAGATTAAATAGCACAGACTTCAGCTATGGTTAGAGTTAGGGTCTACCAACGAGTCCTTCTGCAATATTGTTCTGGTTTCAGCTGCGATAGAGTTAATTTTCTTCCTTGTATCTGGTACAGGGCTGTGTTTTGGATTTAGGATAAGAATAATGTTGATAACACACTGATGTTTTAGCTGTTGCTAAGCAGTGTTTACCCTTAGTCAAATGTAATCTTTAGCTTCTCATGCTGCCCTGGCAGCAAGGGGGCTGGGGCTGCACAAGGACTTGGGAGGGGATTGTGCTCAGTATCTAAACTGTGGGGAAAATTAATCTGGGCCCACTTCTCAAGAACTCACTGGGCATCAGTCAGTGAGTGGTGAAAAACTGCACTGTGCACCACTTTTGTGTTCTAATTAATTAATCATTATTATTTTCTCACTCATTTCTGTCCCATTAAACTGTTATTGTCTCAACCCATTAATTTTATTTTTTTTTCATATTTTCTCACCCATTCCACTAGGAGGGGGGGAGGAGTGAAGGAAAGGCTGTGTGGTAGTGTGCTGGCTTCAGATGGGGTAGAATTAATTTTCTTCACGCTGACTGGTATGGGATTATGTTTGGGACTTGTGCTGAACACAATGTTAATAATACAGATTTTTTTTTGCTATTGCTGAGCAGGGCTTGCTTAGAAACAAGGCCTTTTCTGCTTTTCATACTGCCACACTGCTGACATGCATGAGAAATCAGGAGGGAACAGCCAGGACAGGTGACCAAAGGGATATTCCAGACCATGTGACATCATGCTCAGTATAAAATGGTAGGAAGAAGATGAAGGAAGTGGGGTGATTTTTGGAGCAATGGCATTTGTCTTCCCAAGTAATTTTCACATGTGATGAAGCCTTGCTCCCATGGTGATGGCTGGTGATGGCACCTGCCTGCCCATGGGAAGTGGTGAGTTCCTTTTTTTGCTCTGCTTTCATGAACAGCTCTTGTTTTTCCTATTAAATTACATTTATCTCAACTCATGAATTTTCCAGCTTTTACCCTTCTTATGCTCTCCCTGATCCCACTGATGGAGGAGTGAGTGAGAAGCTGCATGGGCTTGGTTGCTGGCTAGGGTTAAACCATGACAGGTATTAGCTGCCTCTTGGCTAAACTATGAAAACCATGCCATTAAAACCACTGTCTTTGTACCCTGGCAAAGCAATTAAAACATTTTTACAAACCAAATAATTACAAAATAGAAACTGTGTTGGAGAAGTTTCTAAAATCTCATTATAGACAAGAGAGTGGAGCTGTGTAGAGTGCTTTGTCATTACTTCTATTTTTGTACAGAAGCCTAATTAATAATAAAGTAATAATTAAGATTACTCCTTTAGCATGTGTTTTACCATATGCAGTTCTTACCCAAATGAACTTTGGCAGCAGAAACTACCCCCATTCTCTACAGAGCACTAGTAGACCTCCAGGTGCTTTGAAGACAGTTGTTGGTCTTGTCCCTTGTTACTGTATACATAAATACAGGTAAAGAAGGCACCTGAACTCATAAAGTTGTACCTAAATTGACTAGTGAAAGACTTTCAGAGGTGGGAGACCTGCATGGTCCTGATGATATGTCTGGAGGTTCCTGGGAAGCTTGTTCACTCAGGTTTCCTTGATGTGGAAACAGGCCCAAATATGAAACCGGTGTCTCTTAGGGTCAGGATATAGCTGCAGTCAGATCTGGGAGCTCCCAAGCATCCAAAATGCTTGTAGCTACTGTGTCTGTATCAAGAAGCAGTACATGGGAGTTGGTACGGGTTTGTAAGGCAAGCCAGCTTAGGGTGAGTTCCTCATATCTGTGCTACAGATGCATCTTTTTTACTTTGGACTACATCCTACAGACTGGTGCAGTGCCCTGAAAGCCCTTCCGGCAGCAGGAGTGCACTAGGCAAGCTCCTAGAGGGCAGCTTCTCTTTTAAATTCATCCTGGAGAATTTTAGTTATACAAAAAATCCGGAAACTGGACCTTCTTTCTCCAAACTAAGTGAGGAATACGCCTCTTTGAAATGAGAGCTCCCTAATAATGATGCCTGAGGTCCAGCAGTTTGATACCCCCAGCAACTATTTTTTAATTGCTTGTAAAAGAAATGGCAGCCGGGAAATTTGAACACCTTTTCAAAGAAATCATCAAAAACACAGACAAATACTTTCCTGGTGTAGCATCTGAAAAAAATGAGTCTCTCATTTAAAAGTCAAAAGCACCACAGATGGCAAGTGATAGCAAATGAAGAACTTACCTTGGCTGTGTCTCTGTTGGCTTCAGGCATCAGCATGATCAACAGATGCAAAGCTTGTAGTTGTAACTTGATCTTGGAGATTTCTAAGGACATGAATAATTATTGCTTTTGAAATCCCAACTGTAATTGGTTTGTTCAAAAAACCTTGTGTGTCTGCAGTTCTAGAAATACCAACTAGTGCCTGGTTGAGACTAGCCTGCTTAGGTGCTGATTAACCATACACTTTTCCCCAAATATAAAATCACCTTAACGAGTGAGTTTTTCCTCATCATCTTGGATCTTTGTCACAGGAGGACACAAGGCACTAAAAAATTCTATCTACATAGTAACAATCCGGTATTTTTTGGTACTAACTAGTTTCTCTTAGATATCTGTGTATTTGTTGTAGGGAATAAAGTCACTTTATTCTGCACAGACATCTCCTGTTAAGTCTTCTCCAAACTGCTGAGCTATTGTAACTGCATGCAGCCTGGGACTCACAAGGAGCTCACTCAGGTAGATGAAATTTATGGCAAGAGGTCACCTTCTTCTGCCCTTTAAGCTACTCATGGAGACACTGAAAGCGTGACTGCAACCTTATGTAAAGACCCTCAGTCTTCTGTACCAATTTGCTAATAAATTCACCATCCTGAGACTTTCAGTCTGTCCTAGCTCAAGCCACTTTACAGTGAAGTCATAGGTATGGCAAGGTACAATTGGATTCTTCCTGGAAGAGAAATGAACAAAATGTACTGAGATTGAGAGCGTGTATGTACACTGAAAACAAAGCCCAGCTGCCTGAACCTTTCTGTGCTCACACATATCTCTGTATCAATGGTCTGACCACAACACAAACTTAAACAGAAATAAAATAGATCCAGTAGGTCCAGTAGATAAAGGACAGTGTTTTGAGTTTACCTTGCAGAAATTTTCATTTGTGAAACCTACAGTTAATGTGAGTCTCTATGACAGTCTATATCTGAAAGTCATTACTCAGTCACTGTTTACTCACAGGTTTGAAATTTTATATTTAACAGTTGTTTTGTTCACACAACAAGCCTGTTCTATTAACTGAATGCAGACACCTTTCTCATTTAAAAACAAAATCTTGCAGAAAATTAAAATGTTTAGGCAAAGCACTGGGTCTGTTTTTCTCTCTACTTCAGAGGGAGAAAAAAAATTTCATGACTTTTCCCTACATAGTTCAGAGAGAGAAAATAAGAAGAATGCCTACTCTTGCATTTTATCATAGTATCAGTCCCTACTAACTCCATTTCCACATACTTTCTACCAGCGTGATGAATGCAGGCAGATATTCTACTGTGAAGAGTGGACTCGGGAGTTCTCTTATAAACATTTTCAGCAGTCCCGCTGCATCGTTATTTCGTACTTGGTCCCAGTCAAAAGTATCTTCATAAAATTTTGCCTCAAGTTCTTGATGCAGATTCTGAAAGATAAAAAAAAAAAGCATTTGGCCTCCAATCATTGCTGCTGATCCAGCAGCTTGTGATCACTTCAGAAACCCCATTACAAGCAGCAGGCAGGTTTATACAGCACTTGAACTAAAGCAGCCCTAAAGCAGTGACAGCCTAGGTACAGCCATGTGAGGTTCAGAGAAGGTTAATAAGTCAAGTTCCTGCAGATATTTGGCAACCCAGGCTAAATTTGGTTTGCCATAGCTAGATTTCTGCCAATGAACAATTTGTTCATCTTAAAGCAAGGCAATTTTGTGCAATGTCTTAGAACTAGCAGCAGAAGACTCATCACAGCTGCTCTTTTTGCTTAAAACACTCTCCAGAGGTTTTGACCCTTAAGTCACAAAGGAGTGGTGTTTCTTCCTCACTGCCAGTGAGCTTGCTAGATAGTCTGGATCCATGGGCCTTGGAGCAAACGGCTTAAAATTCAGGTCTTCCCATCCTTGAAAGGAAGTTTTATGTTAGAATAATTATAGTTTGATTCGGTCAAATTGTAGAAAAATAAAGATACCATTACTGTCAGAAAAACCTTAATGCATAAAAAACCCCCCAAACCTCTAAAAACACAGGGGAGATACAAGATAGAATTGATGATGATACCATTTTGGGTTCCCATTTAATCCCCTTGTTCTCCAATGGCAGCATCCTGCTCTGTAACAGAGGTCAGTTTAGCTCTGGAGGGTCACTAGGCAGTGTTCAAAACACATATGTGAAAGGGAAATACTCTGCAAGGTTCCTAGTAGGAACAGGATTTGGCTTCAAAGCCAGATCACTGTCCAAAAAATGCAAGCTCCTCAAAAAATTGTTGAGTTAAAAACATTGAAGGACAGTATTTTAATACAAGGAAATTCTTAATAATTCTTAGCTTTCACAATTATCACTGGCCGAGCACTGTCCTATCCATAGGAAGTTTATTCCTGCTTTTTGTGAGACCATTTATGACAAAATATATCTGTAGCAAATATTCGGTTTCAGATCATGACCTTGTTAGATGTACTTTAATATTATGCAAAAAGTTCAGTCCTTTCAGGCAGAAAAGCTTTTAAAATGAATTCTGTTTGCCACGTCTCACATGAATGGAAGGAAATTACATATCAAGTACAGTCACACATAATGAAGTAGAATGGTTGCACAAACGGAAGTAGAAAGTTGTTCAAGATTTGGCATGAAATGTTAACTATCATTTTTACTAGCCCAATTTATCGGTTTTAATCTGGCCTATCTCAGCTTCCTCTGTATTCACATCCTTTGCACATAATTGATACAAACACTTAGATTCAATTTTCTCTCTCAATAACTGACTGGAAAGGTGGAACAGAAACCCTCACCTCATCAAAAGCAAAAGAGGACAGAATTCTACCCACATTTTTCTGCTGAGAACTGGGAAAAAGCCATGAAAATAAAAAGCAAGATTTTGGAAACACAAACATATATACATATATATATATATATATATATCTGAATCTCCACACAGGTAATCATATATTTTATACACTCAATTCCCTCCCTCCCCTGCCTCATATATATGTATCTATGTATGCACCTAATGCTTTTAAAATATGTGTTGCAATTTTTTTTAACATGAGTGATCCTTCACTAGACTATCTTACAGTTTTGGTTCACTGGAGCTTTTGTTACAGAGGAAAACTTGTATTCATTTCTCCTATTCTTTGTTTCATAGAAGAGTAACCTTTAATCATTTCCATACGCTTTTTCTTTCTCCAAACAAGACTGAAATAAAGTTGGAATGCCCTCAAGTCCTAATGTCATAATAATGTATGCAGGCTTTTGAAGCATGAAATCTGGATCTGCTTTGAAAAAAAATCTCTCTCTTGCTCGTTGGTTTGTTGGGCAGACTCAAATGAAACCAAAACTCAAATAATTTAAAACTTTCACGGGCAGTTCAGCTAGTATAGAGGAGTTGCATATGGAGTCATATCTCATGGCAACTCCCAAGATACAGGTTGTGAAAAAGAAGTGAATAGGACACAGTACAGTGCATGCAAAGAATATGAAAATAATTGAATTAGAGCACAGCCTTGCTGTGTAATCTCCATGGAAAGGCCAGAAAAATTTGAGATTGTGTGAAATAACATTCAAGTATTTATATGAAAAATGTGGAAGTTGAAAAGTACAGGCCAAGTTAGGAGCTCCTTCTGCAAGATGTGCGACTTTTCAAGGCTCTGGGTACTTTTATCAATGCACAAAGGAGGTGGGATGCTGCTGCCTATCTTTGGTGTGTTTCAAGTAATGATGCTTTTTCTTATTCAGCCATTTTTATGATCCTCAGCCCATCCAATTGTTTAGCAATGCCCAGTATTTGTGGGGCTGCCATAATGTTGAGACTTCCTGCCTCAACACAACACTAGTTTCCCTAAGGATGAAAAAGTGGGAGTAGGATGCACTGTAAGGTAAACCAGATCAAAAAAAACCTAATGAAAAAACAAAGCAAAAATCTGGGAAAGAGATAGACCCTACTAAGCCCAGAAAAAAACCTAACCAAACAAAAAACTGCCTTGTTTTTCTAATTTGCCTCCTCCAGCTCCTGGAATGAAGTTGGTCTGGAGAAACAATTGCAAATATTACTGGCCCACAGTGTCAGATTATTGGCTGCCAATTATACTGTGTTCATAGCCCACAAATAGCCTGTGAAAATGCAGTACTTCAGGCTGCCAGCAGTGAACAGAGGCCAAATTTTTCTCACTTGGAACATGAAATTGCAAGATCACAGACGACAAATGAAAAATAAAATGACACAGAGGTTAAAATTACATAGAATAAGATCCTTATCTGATGTTCACTCAGTTTAGAAACTCTGCATTTCTGAAATAAATTAAAACAGAGATAAGATCACAGCAATTCTGGATGACAGAGATAAACTGAAAGGATGTCTCAAAGTTTTGTGGAGAAAAATCGCATTCAACATCAAGTCTGTGCTTTATATAGAATTAACTAAAGCAAAGTAATAGACCAAATGGTCTGTGATTTATTGGTTCCCAGGAACTAATCTGACCTTTCACTGGCAGGAGTAGGAATGCTGAGCTACACAGATCACTATTTATGTGCAGGCTGAATTTGTGTGTGTGCTGTATTATTTTACATAGAGTCTGTGGTCCAGAAGATGGAAAACTGGCTTGGGTGTATACCTTGACTCTGGAGGCAGATCCAGGAACCCGTAGGATGCCTTCAGTTTCCAAACCTGTTTCCTCAAGCTTGAGCAGCAGCTGAAAGAAGAGACAAAACAATCCAGAAAAATACTCAGAAGTGCTTAAGAATACTCCTGACTTTCTTATCAATCTAGGTATCCTTGAAATTAATCTGAAAAAGATACATTTCTATGGAATCATTGAATGAAATCCAGCCAGCTCCTGTAAATAAATCTGCCTGATTTGTCTCCACAGTCCTGATCCTGAAGCAAGGAGTATGCAGACTATAGAAAACTGCTAATGCAATAGGCCCCCCCGACCTTGACTTGAGAGCTGGCACTGCTATAGAACAATTAACACATAAATGTATTAATGAAACAGGAGATATACTTAAACACAATGGTGTTTTGAAGGAAAAATGACCTCTGAGAAATGTTTAAGTGTGCCCCAAGGAGCACAATGGAAAGGTCTATAGATAACATGGGTTTTTTGCAACTGAGAACTCACATTAGAAAATGATCCCAGGATATTTTATTTTGAAATTTCTGTGAATAGAGGAATAAACTTCCCACACCAATCGGTCATTAAACAAAAAAAACAAACCAAAACAAAATTTTGATTTTATATAATTTTTAACATTAAGGAAAAAAAAATTTCCCAGCATTTAGTCATACAGCTCTGGATTTTCACTACCAGATTTGCTTCCTTTGCCCTAACCTTGATTCTTCTAATTTCCAATGTTATCTTGATAGGGCAGCAGTGGAGATAATTGCAACGTCATGTAAATGCTCAAGTTGTGTCAGTCTTTCCCTTGACACTTCCCAACACTTCTCCTTTTGTCAGTATTTACAGGGAAATCTGTTGCTATTTTGAGTCTGTGTAAATCTGTGCAATTGCACATGCACTTCTGTCTGTGTACCTGCCTCCAAGTCATCCACAGGGTATCCCTGTATGGCCAAATGTCTCATTTAAACATCCTTGTCTTGTCATACAAACCTCAATGAGAAAATATCACTTCCATTCTGGAAACAGTAGCTAAGTAATACCTAGGGTTTGAATTAATGTGAAATTAAAACTCCTGAGACAACTCATCTTTGCCAGTTCTGCACACACATAATTTTGCTTGGCTTTCTGTTTTAATGAAAAAGGGAAACAGAAAAACATTTTTTTCCCTGAAGTTTCCTTGTGGTATCACATAATTACAAAAATCAAAAAGGGTCCCCACCACAGATATTAAAAAAAAAAAAAAAGTAAAAGAAGGAGCAGATTTTCTCTTCTTGTCACAAAGTTTTAAAACCACAATATTCAGTCAAACAGTCTGAAGACACCTGCCAGTCTGTAACGCCTGTCAGAAACCTTTCTTATTTGATGAGTCTTTTGAGTGTCAATGCAAATGGTGGAAAAGCAAATCCTAGTGACCAAGCAGGCCAAGTGATACTCACTTTTTGGAAGATAAGGGGCACTTTTATTCCAGGAACCTTCTTTTGATCATTCTCCAGCAGTACGGTGAGAGGGACTCCGAAAAGACCGTTCTCTTAAAAATAATAACAACAAACATGAAAAGGAGGAAACACAGCCTCGTAAGCATCTTCTTCCAAAGCTGATGGACATGAAGGTGACTGCAAAGGGGATGCCACGCACGGTACCTCGTCCCCGCACCCTCTCCACGCGGTTCCTCTTCAGTTCCACGCCCAGCGCGTCGTAGAAGGCCGTGAGCTCGATCAGGGAGAGGTAGCGGATCTTCTTCATGTCTTCGGGAGAGAGGTCCCCAACCTCTGTCAGTCCAAAGCGGCTTTTCTGAACAATGAATTTCTACAATAGAGATGGGTAGCATCCTTATTCGCACGGAAGTTATAGCAAGTGAATTTTTGTTTTAAAAGAGATGCGCGTATGGGACTGGGGGTCGTGTTCAGGTAGATGAATAACAATGGAGATGAACTATAGCTCTGTAGATTGGCCTGGTATGCTGACATAGCTTGCATTCACCTCAACATAAGATTGAGCTTCTTGCTCACCGTGCACCCTTGCAGTTTGACTGGGAAGTGGTGCTGGAGCACCTCAGTGCCTGTACTTCAGCTGGGACAAATGACTTACATGCTCCTTTAAAAGTTTTGCCCAGTTTCAGCAGGATGTAGTATTTTGCTCTGTTTCTGCCCTCCCCAAAACATCTTTGAATGCTGTTGAAGTAGCTGACACAGTTAATCACAGATATGGTTCTGTATCAATTGTTTGTGTGTAATGAATCCACGCTTGCTTTCCATAATGCTATTAATTTATGAGGTCTTACAGGAGAGCTCAAACCAAAGATCTGAGGAAAAGCCCAGAAGCAAAATTCCAGAAGCCAACCTGTCAACTTAGTGGTATTTTTTACCAAGAAAGCTCAGAAACAGGACTCCCAGCAGCTAACAATTTATTCAAGTAGACTTGAACTAAACAATACTGAGTAATTTGGGGGCATGTGAAGATGTCTACATATTTTAGGAACTGCAGTGTCATGGACTAGAGCCAGGAATATTGTGTCATGACAGATGCATTTGTACAAATGTCAGGAAGAACAAACACCCATCAGTTTCTGGCATAATTGTTAGACATAATAACAAAGTCATAGTTAAAAACATGCTTTTCAAAGAACTGTGGATCTTTGGTATTGTATTTTTTTAAAATTTATTGTAATTTAAACCAGGAATTGTTAGCTAGATAAATAAATAGTATTAATATAATCTCCTTCCTTTACGGAACTGAGTGGGAACCAAGTCTCTAGTAATGTTTTGCTTCTGGAGATTTCAGCTCAGTCCTTCATTTTTTTTAACAAATTTGGACTCAAAAGTTTTAACTCATCTTTAAGTTAAGCCATTGAAACTGATTAAGAAAAAGGTAAACAATAAAAAACCCTATGCCAAATCAAAACAAAAATTAAACTTGCACCAGATTTCAAAAGGAAGAGATTACAAAGGACACTTAGATCATGTAGTTGAGGACTTCATAAACTACAGTCTTTCAACAGGGGTTAACAATAGTTGGGGAACAAAGAGTGTAGGGAATGGAATAACTTATTAACATGCTGCCTGGGGCATTTTTAGTCCAGAATATTCCCTCTCTAGATTGCAGCAATTCCGCTGTTACCCTTATTCTGAGACTTAATGTAACAAAAGCTGCATGGGAGATAGCCTTCTGAAGAAACATAAAATACTAAAGAATATCTACACATTTTGGCTCCAGTGATGCAAAATTGCAAAAGTAGTCAAAACGCAATAAATCGCCTTGAAAAAAAAAGGAAAAAACCCCAGCCTGTATACATATATTTTCTGGAGGGAAAGAGAAAAAATTTCTAAGCCCTGCAAAACTGATTAAAAAGGCTACTACAAAGATTTTCCACAGTGGCTGTTTGACTCCTAGGGGTCACTATGATGTGATGCTGTGGTTAATACAGACTTTGGGGCTGGCTGTCTTTCTCTGTCTTGTGTCACAATTTTTCCGTTGGTTTTTCTTACAGTGGTGTAATATGCAGGTTTGAAGGAGGTTGTGCTATCCTGAAATTAGATTACTAATGTTTTGGCTGAGGATCATGTCTGCTATTTTGTGATGTTGTTTCTACGTAGAACTGTGCGGTGTACTCAGACTTGTAGTTCTGTAATACCTTCAACTAAGTCACATGGAGAAATCACATGTACTTTGGGGAAATCCCTATGTTTCTGGGGATGTTGAGTTTACTCTTCAAGGAGCCAGGGGACTCCCTGCTGCAGGGGACATGCTGTTTTATGATGTATGATATCTCTCTGTGCAGCTCGGTACATACCATCAATGAAGCTGGCTGCATTGTCAGACCCACCCTGAAGAAAGTGTGATGTTGCACAGCCTCCAGTGCAGCCCCACTGTCCCACCACGGAGAAGGAGAGACAGTCCTGAATGCAGGTGACTGGCTGCTCAGTGTAACAGAGCGAGAGGTGATGTTTCTGCTGAGGCCCATTACAGTCTGAGTCATTATGGGAAAAAACCAAATACCACGCGTGGCAGAAGATGAAGTAAGGGAAAGGCCAACATCAACAGCTGTGGTTGTTGACTTTATTCAGAATCGCTCTGCAATGACCTGGCATGTTTCTTGCACGGTCTTCTGAGCTCACAGAATTATGACCTACATGCAGAGCAGTTCAACTCCAGCACAATACTGGCATTTTCTCAAGCTTATCAATTACGAATACAAAGATCCATGATACTCAATATAGCGTCATCTCTTCCCTCTTTGTCATCAGCTTCCCTGCTCTGACAACTCGGAATTGTCTGTGCCATTGCACAGAACAATTTGCGAGCGTGCATGCGTTGTAGTAAAGGCCAAAATCATGATGAATGCAGAGATATCCTTACTCTCCACAGGACACCAAGTTATCCTCCCCCCCAAAAAACCCCAAACAACCAAAGACACACACACAAAAAAAAAAAGCATGGGGATTTCACATACATTATATAATCTGCTTGGTGTCTTATGATTCATAGAAGCTTACTCCTGCATCTCAGCTTCTTCTTCCTTGGTGGAATCTGAAATGGACAACTGACTAATTCTCAGATAATTCAATGTCTGTGTGGATTGTAACAATTTCAGATTAGTATGGGACCTCAGGACATCATAATTTTCAGGAAATTTTTCCAAATACTTTACAGCAATTTCCATCATGTCACTAAAGAGGTGGTATTGGAAGCACTAAATTAATGCTCCAGTTTTCAATGATGGAAGTTGGGAGGATTAAGGTAAGTAGAAAACTGACTTCATTGACTTCATGAAATAATTCCAGATAATGACACAACTGCTCATTGTATGTCCAGTGGGATGATATGGTAAACTTTTATTGAACAATTCATGTAGTATCTCCTAGAGTGTGATTGCACTCAATACTGACTGGAAACAGCCAGTACTGCTGCAGGACTAAGGTTTGCTTTCCTCCCTTCATCTGCAAAGCAATTTAAAATCCATATGTTAACAAAGGCAGATAATCTGTGTGGGAAAAAAAGTAGGAAAGCAGACCAGTAATGAAAATTATTGCTAGTTTTAATGCCAATAAGCAGTTTTTATTTCTGGGTGAAAAAATCGTGAATGATGCAATATTTGTAGACTGAGTTACACACACTCATCTGGGTGCACACATTCATGATGGGTACAAGTAAAAACCTGGCCTGGATATCCATATTAACTTTGGCAATCAACCACAAGCAGTAGGCAGGCACACCAAGAAGCCTCTACAAAGCACACACTGCAAAGGCCAGATCTTAACAGACTCCAGTGTGCTGGGGATATAAAACAGGAAATTGCTGCGTTAAAGAAAACAGTCAAGGAAATATATGGAGAAGAAACTTACTGGCAAAGCTGAGTCCTCCTTTTTGAATCTCTGGTTTTTCAGTCCCTCTTGGGTTTTTGGAAGAACTGTAATGGATTCTGAGAAAGAGACATCATAGGAGAGCTCTTCTGTTACGGATGGGCTGCCTTTATCTATTCCACAGTCTAGACAGCTCTTAGCTGAAAATAGGGCAAATCATATATGAATGATGAATTGCATTTAGTACAGCGACATTAAAAAATTCAACCAAGATAACAAAATTCTTGAGAAAGTAATAAAGGAAGTGCTTCAAAGAGGAATTTCAGTGCAAACCACAGCATGTTCCTGTTTTGTCTTGAGGAAATAACCCCTTAGAAATAAAATCTCTTTTTTTGTTTTACATTAATTAACTTGTTGCTTTCTGTGAGAAAGATAGTCAAGCTGGAACTTCCTGTTTATCAGGAATTACCAAGTTTTTTTACTCCATCCTTGTCTTCCCAGGCCAGCAAACTGTGGTGGCACTTGTGAATTGAACAATTAAAAAGAAAAGGTCTTGACAGAAAAATGCTGTTGACAGTTTCTCAGGTTACTGATGACTTATTTACAATCACAAGACATTGTGCGTATAATTTATGTGGTCACATACATATATTTCTCATTGTTGATAGTTTAGGTGTATAGCACCATAACAGGAAAAAAATGTACAATATTCCAGTTTGAAAAACACTATATCTACTGGTATTTCTAGTATATATTGTGGAATGACTTACTGCTCTTCTCTAAAACTTAGTCACCTCTTTAAATTTATGGATGTCAGAGGAAAATTTTTGAAATCAGTACAATCAAGTCCAGAAATACGCTATTGTCATGGAGGCCAAAGTGTGATAACATGAGTTCCAGGATTGCCAACTTTACTGAAAGAGCTCTAGTACCTCAGGTCAATTTTTTTATTTTTCCTGTAAGGTTCAGCTCCTAAACCCAGTTGGGATGGAATCCTAAATTTAATTGAAAGTGAAGTAAAATTTCAGTCCCCAGGACAACAAAGAATTTACTAACATGACACAAATGTATTAAAAAGCCATGGCAATCAGAAAGTGAATTAAAAAACATTACATGTCTCATAAACTTGTGCATGCCCCATGTTCTCTAAATCATTGCATTTACACTTACATGGACTTTTCTGCAACATTACTTATTTTATAAGTCTGATATGAAATAAGTTAAGTGTGTTATTAAGTGGCTTCTAGTTTCTGAACTATGGCTTGAGTTGTTGTCTAATGTCCAAGCCATTTAAGATGTTTTCCATCTCTCTTTCCTCCCTTGGACCTGGGACCACAGACTGCTTATGGTACCCCTGGGCCTTTGGTTCCCCATTTGTTTCAGTAAAACTGCTTGCAGAGCAGTATCAGCAGAGCAGCTTTTGCCACCAAAAAATATCTGTTGCACTGTATCCAGAAGTAAACATCCAAGGGACTAGGACAGAAATGTGGGTATTAATATCCCTTTAGTTAAGCCCTGGACAATGGTGATGGGAAGAGCTTTCAAACTAAGAGATGGACATTCTCGTGGAATGTCGCTGACAATTATCCAGACACTGAGCAGAGAAGAGCTATTACTTCCATTAACACTGCCAATCACTGAGGGGAAAAGCATTTAAGGGACAACACCATTCATAGAGCACAAAAACAAGGCAGAACTAGGAAAATTATAAATTTCTAATACTACAATTTCTGCATTACTGGAGAAGATATGTGAAGGAAATATGCCTCTTTAACTTGCAACAAGAAAATACGCTGATGACATATTTTGGACAATTTCTGCATGATATTGCTTACAGATTATTTTAACATTCTCAGCCTTGCAATGATCAGCATTTCTTAGATGCTGATGCCTCAAGGGCAGCAGTCTGTGTCTGTACAATGCTGGTCTGTAATGGGAAACTTTGGTTCCTGCATGACAATAAGCTGACAATGATTTTAAAGAAATATACGCAGCACTGCCCCAACGTGAAAGAGGGGACTAACCTCTCAACCACAAAAGGGTCTTTCTATCTGTCATTTTACTAAGAGTAAGTGAACACTGGTTTCATGTTTTCATACTCACAGCTAACTGATTTCCAAACTGGCTTCTGCCCAGGAAGCTGGATACCATTAGAAGATACTGGTGACACTGGAACTGTCTCAAATGTGGGCTGATAGGCAAGGAAAAATGATCAGACTGCAGTGAAGGCAAACGTCTAAGGATAGAAACGCTACAGTTCAACCAACGGTGTACCATTCCCAGCTTACACTCTCTAGACAAGATTAAACAACCTGTTGTGATTCTTCAGAGTATATTTTTCATAGCCAAGAGAATCGATCTTCCCCAGACTGCACAGATTTGGACCGCGTGGAGGTCAGTAATATTGCAGCTTGCTGTACCTAATGAGTCCTGTCCTACAAAATGACTGAAATTAGCTAAGTAAATTGCTGTACAGAATTAGGCTAACTGAAAGGTCCTCCTCAAATTGTAATTCATCCTGGTTTTAATCATTTTGGCCACAAATCTTTCTGAAGACTCTCTGGCATGTGTTGAGTACCTGCTATTCCCAGGGACCTGTCAGAATTCAGTCAGTCTGCCACCTCTTGTGATTTGGGCACCAAAAAGTTATTAAAGGATGGATGTCCTCCCATAAGTTATTCACTAATACCCTTATCAGCAAACTGCCAAAAACAACTTGAGGGAACAAAGGAACATTTTATATATTCAAATTCATTTGTTTCCACTCCAGAAATCATTCTGCACTGCAGAGAAGTGGCTTGGCAGCCCAGGGGGTGACTTTCAAGCAGTGTCACCTCTTCTTAGCAGTGGAGTTTTGGCCTTGTCCTCAGCTGTTTTGCGGCTCATAAAGACAAATCTGAGTGTTTGTGTTCCATGGGCTATAGCAGCTCAACTATTTGTTCTTGAATAAAAAAAAACAAAAACAAGGTCAGGAATTATAAAAGTGCTCTGAAGGTTACTCAGTGAAAATAACTACAATGTTCAAAACCTATCTTATATTTTTCTACTGTTATTTGCATCCTCGTGGGATCCCCTGAAGCCCCCAGCCTTTCTCAAACCTGTTGTCTCACACACCCTGAGCCTGATAGAACAGACCCAGTTTTCCAGCTAAACCTGCAGCTGTAGGCCCCCATGAGCCCTTAATACCAGCTCTTTTAATTCCTCTTTAAATTGCTAAGTCGGCTGTTTATCAACAAGTAGCAATGCCTCAGGGCAGAAATTCTGTTTTCCCAGTTGCAGTCAATGTGTGGGAGAAGCATTCAGGCTGTTTAAAAAAATGTCAGATATTTAAAAGACAGGCAGCTTTTCCAATTGGAAGCCTGAAATAACGTTGCAGTTGTTTTATTCAGTCTTATCCTCTGAGCTATTCAGGTACCAAAGTCAAATGTAACATGAATAAAATCTCTCCTGAGAGAGTCCATTCAATGGCTTGTGAACTTGACAGCAAACAAGATCTGAGTCACATGGGCTTTGCCAGAAGACTGTAAGGACCAGTGATTTCTTAAAAAAGAGAACTAGATACTTTTATGATAAAACCCCACAACATTTAGACAAAAAGCTTCAGAACATAAAAAAGCATTATAAATTTCAGGTGGGAGTATAAGAAGTGGAGAGGATGGCTGAAGTTGCCTCAGCAACTTGGGAAAATCAACCATAAAAGTAGTTATGCTTCTGCTTAAGATCCAGATGGAGAAATTAATGGTAAATATTAGCAACTGGCTCATCTACTTTCAGCGCTCAAAATGTCTGACCCTGTGAACAATATTCAGAATAGATTTACAGTCGGTCAAGTTTATTAAGTAAAAAAACACTTCCAGCCTTGTTACAGGGGTGAAATGAGTTGTGAAGCACCTGCAGTAACCCGGTTCTGATAAGCAGGGCAAAGCTGGCAGACGCAGATATAGAAGATGGAGTGGACTGCACACCTCTGCCTGGCACCCAGCAAGGCTGGCAGCAGGCAGCCCTAGCCTGGGGAATTGAATTATGTGAACTGTGCACAATAACTGGGGTACCTGAAAATGTCATATTCTCAATCCCATTTCCCAGCCTCCACAGTGGGAGTGTATAATGACACCAAATGTATGTCTCTTTTGTGAAAATGTCTTCCTTGCCCCCCACCTTTACTTTTCTTAATGTTAGGAAGACTGGGAATAAAACCTTTTAAACACATGAATTTAAAGATCCAGATTATTTCTGCAGTGTAAAAGAAAATTAAAGAACTTTTGAAGACCTTCTCTCAATGAATGTGAAAGACCAAGAGTCAAATTGTGTCCTTAAATAAACTGGGACAGCTTTATTCATTTGGCTTGGGCTCCAGCAAAAGTGAGGCTTCCCATATCCTGATTTCTGACTGAAAGGGATTCATTAGACAAACTAAAGGTGAGCCCACTGTTTACTGCCACAACAGACACAGGAATTTCCAATGGGAAGATGAAATTAGAAGAGCAAGGAGAGAGTGGAGATGAGGTAGATAGACAGTGCTTTAGTAGGTACCCTCATTGTAGAAGATGTAAAACCAAATCACTGGAGCACCAAAGAGACCAGATTTTATTTTCAGCCATGCAGCTAAAGGAAATGAAGGCAAAGGAGGATAATTTTACAGCTCTGGCCAGAATACAATTTGCCCATGCTTTGAATATATTCATATTTCCAAGCACTGCCATCACAAACACCTTTTCATGCAAATAGCTCTGGGTTAGTAAGTGATTCTTCTTTAACTAGGACATGATTTTTTTCATGCATTGCTGAAGCAAAATGCTTGTAAAAACTCTTCAGGAGTTTTAGTTAATTGCAATGTACAGGGTTGGGCTGTTAATGAGCACAGTGCTTCATTTCCTCTCTCCAGTAAGAGAATCAATGTATGTGTGTCCCCCATTTGTATTCTGCTGTTGATTTTTCTAAGCTCTGAGCACTAGCAGAGCCAATAACTTCTGATGGAAGCAGCAGGGTACCAGCAGTAAGGAAAATCAGGCCACTGTGATTAATAAACCTTCCAATTTAAAACTCAGTAGCGTGGCTGTCAGTCAAGTCTACTGGCTGTAGACCTGTCTAAAGCAGAGCAAAAGCACATGAGCTGGGACAGGCTGCTCTACTTGCCAAGGCGTGGCTCTTGTAAGGGTGATGGTACTAACAGGGGTAGCATTTTGCCCCTGGGGATCACAGCACCTTTCCAGGACAGGCAACAGAAAAATTCCACAAAAAACCCCAAAGCTACCAAACAAGAAGAGGAATATCTGCATTTCCTTTTATTTCAGTCCATTTTGTCTGTTGAGGGGACACTCCTGCCATGAGGGCATGGACCTCAAGGCAGAATGGCTGGAAAAAGCACCCTTTGTTCTGTGTTGACCCATGCAGAGCCTGGCCACTAGGCAGTAGTAGCAAAACATCCAGCAGGCACGTTTTTTTCAGAACAGGGAGAAAAAAAAACTCCAGGGCAAATCTATCTTTTTCTTCCCCTACTCTAGATGACAACTGATTTATGCTTCTTTGGCGATCCCCTAAATCTCATCTCAGGTGACCCTACTGAGCTAATCACCTTTTCTCTCATCATTAGCCAAGGAGGAGAGTAATCCATCCTGTGACCCATCCCTCTGGGCTCTTGTGATTCTTAGGTTGCTGGGAAGAGGGTGTAAATCCATTCTCCTCATGGGGAGGATTATAGAGTTATGCGAAACAATTAAAGCTGGTTTGCTATTTGCAGCATGTTTCATTTACTTCTTCCCTCCCCAACTGAAAGGCAGGATGGCAAAGCAAACCTGCATGTCATTTCAAGCAGTCTCCTCACCAGCCTCTCTTCCCCAGCTGTGCTGAAAAGATTTGCCCCTCCCCATCTCTTGCCACTCTTTTCTTTTGGCTGGCTTGTTTTTTAATGTGCTTCTCTTCCCTAAACTGCTTAATCACAAAGATTCACTGTAGGGCAGCTGTAGGGCCATGCCCAAAGAGACAGCAACACTTCAGGGACTGCTGATACCCCCTTAAAAAGACTACTTGGGAAAGCCTTAGGTCAGGGACATAAGCCCTCCTGAAGTGTGTTTATCCCTGAAGGGCTGATAATTAGGACAAAGTTTCTAAATCCCATAACAAGCAGCGGAGATAGGAGCACTGGTGACAGGAAAATTAGAGTGTTGGGGCCTTGCAGGCTTTTAGAAATACAATGTTTCACAGACTGTTGGATGGAGGTGATAGTGTGCTCTGCGGTTGAGCTTGGGCATCTGTGTTTAACATCTAGGTCAGCACCTGCAGAACTGCATATTTTTGTGGGAAGAAAAATTAGAAGACTTAATTACTTATTTGATCTTATCTTTTAGACTTTCACAATGCAGATCTAGTAGTAAACAACCTGAATTTTGGAGGAGGTAAAACACTGATTTTAAGGGCAATTGCTTTGAACATCCAAATTCCTTTTGCAAGTGAGAAACTTTCTCAAGTAAGAAGGGGAAAAGAAGCAGGTCAAAAATAAATCAATAATGTGCCCATCTGAGAGGAAATGTACAACACTTATTTGGCTGTTTGAAATTTTTTAGGAAACTTAAGCTTTTGTAAAAAAATTCAAACACCTTCTGGTTTACAGATACTTGAATCAGGAGAATTTAGCCAATCTAATTAGAAGTACCACCAACTCTTTAATGTTCATGCAAACATGCCTGATATCTCTCATGAAAGAAAGTCTGCCCACAGGAAACTACTGGATGCTTCTGGATGTACTTGTGGGATATATGCAAGAGGTTCAAAAGAATCCAGATATTTAATTTGGAAACAAATAGGTTAACTATCTGGACATTATATCTTTGTAATTTTAAGACAACTATTATAACTATGCAGCTACAGTTTTGTTCCCTTTTATTTTTTTTTTTATTAAATCCAGGATATCAAGCCTTAAGGAGATGGTAGAACAAACAGGAAAGGACAAAGTAATGCCAATATGAAAAATAGTTTCTTGGAGTTTTATAATGGCAACAATTTTAATATTAATTTCAAAGGTGAGCTTGTGATCTTATTGGTGACTCCCATTTAAGATATCATGAGTGATAAACATAAAATCATGCATGCTCCTGTGAGCAGTGGACTAAACTCACACAGTTGACTGTTCACCAGAATCAAAACATGTACTGACAGGATCTGGTGCACTCAGAGCTATCCTCAGGGAAAAGGGGATGAAACCTCCAGAGGTACTGCTGATTTCTGAAGCCATGAAGCAAATGAACAGTTAATAGGTTTTCATTTGCTTTGTAAGTGAAACGTAACTGCCAGTGTACCAGTTACAATCATGTTGGCAGGTGCTTAATTGCTTATGCATATTTGAATCCCAGTTGCTTCATTAGACAAGTTTTACTTCACCACTGAGACTGCTGAGTAAACAGCAAGTGTCCACAAAAGCCATCAAAAATTTGAATTGCTGCCAAGATTAACTCACCAATTTCCAAAAAATAAAGGAGTAAATGTTAGTCTTGACATGAGGCTACAGTAGGAAGGCTGGCAACAGATACAACTTTATGTCCCAGGTTAGTTATAAAACTGTGTACCATTGTATTTTGTTTCTTTCTTTCCTCTCAAATATACTGTATACAGCATTCAAAGTCTGGTCTTAGGGTCAGAAACTGCTAATGGCTGTCTGTGCATTGTCAGCAGGAAAGGGCTCCTATCTGGCAGAAACCTGGGTGAACTACTTGCAAATTGCATAAAAATTAAGATCAAGGGCATGCACAAGGATACTTACAGAAGAGTCAGCGGTGCCAAAGATGTCTCGCACATCCCGGACTGTGTGCTTGTTCTTCTTCCTCAAGGTCTGAGTGTAGGTGTTGTACCTCTTCTGTACAGCAGCAGCTTGAGTTCTGGTCAGAGTGGACAGTAGGGCTTGGCCATCCTCCTCTTCAGTTCCTGAGATTAACGTGGATAAACCTACATCTTGCAGCCATTCTGCCTCCAGTTCTCCTTCTGTGGAGGAAGAGAGCGTGTTAATTAGCCTGGCAAAGAAGGGAGAGGGTGCTGAAGGAAAGGAGTTGGCATGATGGACTGCTACCTTGAGAATACTCTAGTTCCAACCTTTCTTAGGCCACAAGTGCAAGTTGAGTTAGTTTTGTAAACATATTGTCAACTTTCAGTTTGTCAGTGTCTGCACAAGAGAGGCTTATGAGGAGAACAGAAGAGGCATTTCATCAGCGTATGTGTGTGAAGAAGGCAGCAGAGCAACCAGCCTGACAAAGCAAGGTCCCTAAAAATTAACCCCTAATTCAAAAGCATAAATCCCCTCAGTTACCATTTATGCCATGCTCACCATTTGTAGCATGGTGTACTGGAGAAAGGAATTCGGCTGATAGAAATAAAACTGGTATTCCAATTCAAATAGACAGAAATACTGGAGGTGTGTATACAACAGAATAATGTATTTGCACACTAATGATGCAATTTCAGATTCCAGAGGGTTGGCTGGTAGTCAGCTAGCGAAGAAGCCACACTGAGAGAAGGATGATGTCCACCTAATCCAATTGCTTGTTTTGAACAAGATGATTAAGAACCAGAGCTGCTCACTAAAGAACAAGGGTCAGGAAGGAGTAGGTCATATAGAGAAGAGGTCATGTAGGGAAGGAAGATGCAGAAATAGCCATCCTTGCATGCTTGGTATCAGCCCAACTTCTAACTATTAAAGACTCGCCAGCACTGTACACCCCAGTGTTTCTTGGTACCTCAATTAGTGACTAATACCTTCTTTAACCTTCAATACCTGCTTCCCAATTGGTTCAATACTGCAACTGGTTCCAGAGTGAGGTTATGCATTGTGGGAAGAATTGTTTTCTATCCTGGCTCTATTAGACATGGTGGAAGCTTCTGACATCTTTTCACAGAGCCATATCTGCAGTCCCCTCACTACCAAAACCTGCCCATGTGAAGACCATATAGGTTTTTAGCTTGCTACCTGTTACCTGAAATGAATATGCCCTGTCATTATCTGACTGTGAGAAAGTCCCTATCTACCTTCTATGAATCATTCAGTAATTTTAAATTTTGCTGTCATTGCTTTTTGATTTGTCTTCTTTTTAAAATAAACAGTCATAGTCTTTTAAAATCTCTTTTCACATAGGAGATTTTGAGGTCCTTCATTTCAGTTTTGTAAGCAATCCTAGCTCAGCAGTAAACTGCTTGACACAAGACAGTAATTTCATTCCAGCCCTGACTGAAGAAGAGGTACTACAAATAAACATGTCAAACAGGAAATGGATTAATTTGCAGCATGTTCCATAAAACAACTCGTCAATGCACTTATTGTTCTTGTCCCAGCGCCACTCTTAATGGCAGGTTGGTATTTCCACTCTCCCTTTATTGCCTCTTCTTGACATCAGAATGCAGGCTGATTGATGGACACCAGTTTGCTGCACTTTGGCAGTTAGATACACAAAAGAGAAAATTACAGGACTGGGCTGTAGGGACAAGCAAAAGCATCTTATGCATGTGCCATCACTGACTTCATTGTTAACTGCCCTGCCTCTTTACAAAGCACTACAAAAATAGCTGCTTCTAAAACTCCTGTTCTGCTAGCCAGGGGTGTGACCAGCTCTGTATCCCATGAAATAGATTGTCTCTGCTCTTATCCTTTCTGTATCCACAGACAGGATGACAGACTGTTCCTTTTCCTTCTCTGTAAGCTTTGAACCAGTTGTTCTTCTGCCACTTTCACTCTTTCTAAGGTCTCTTCTCTTTCTTGTGTGCTGCTGTTGGAGCCACATCTGTCCATGTTTTAGCTTTTAAATTATATAAATTTTGGCTTCTGTCCTGACATATTCTTTCCAAGAATTGAGCTTGTAATCAAACTTGCTATGAAAAATAGCAGGGCAGACATGAAATTCTGCCTGCTTACTAGTCATCCTGTGACTTGTTTTCTCTGGCTTTTCCCTTTTCCTTTTCCAACCACACACAAATAATAGACTAAGACATAACAACACCAATCAGAGGAGTAAAACTATTAAAGATAATAAATTCACACATTAAAAAATGCTCTGAATTTTATGACACTTTGATATTGAATTAAGGTTAACCACTCACACCCCCATGTTGTTTTAGAAAGCATTATTTCTACAGTGTTAGCTACTTATGCAGCAGAGTCTTGACACTGTGTTTGATTCTGCTCCACCAGAAGACAGATAATTGAAAGGCTAATTCTCTTTTTCTCATAGAGGCATATCTTGCTTTGAATCTCAGATATAATCTGAAATAGCCCACAGATATAACCTGAAATATCTCACAGGATTCAAGCCTTGTAACAAAAGTTGTAAAGCAATTCCGCACAGCATGGACATCATAAATACACCGTGACTTTCTCCTCCCCTACATTTTCATTCCCTATGTCACTTGTCATGATCTTCTGTTCTTTTTTTACTATATTTGCTAACATCAACAGAATAAGTGTGCTGTTGTCTGCCCTTTGCACATGATGTCTAGCAAATCACATTGAGGTTTTGACAGTCATGCCTGCCTGGCTTCTATCACCCTTTGGCCTCCTTCTTAAGGATCTTCATCTCCTCCTCTCAAAGACATCTCTAAAGGGTGATGAATATTTGCTTTTATTTTGCCCTGAGGGTTTTCACATTGATTTTTAGTGTTTTGATTGTTGGCAAGGAGTATTATCCTATTAGGACCTTATTAGAACTCACTATTATTTCCAAGATTTATAATCTCAGACTGAATATATTCCTGATGTTAGTAACTAGGACAAACACTGCCTGATTGTGCGTGGGTGTATGCAATATATATGTGTGTTTAAGACAGTAATATGAAGGCAAATGAAGTGTGGAGATGTATTGCATTTTGACTTGCAGTCTCATTTTTAATTCAGGGCAGAGGGGAAAAATCAATGTGATGTAATGAGGTGTACTCAGACAAAGGGTAACATGGGACTGCAGCAGAGTTCGGGCTGTTGACAAGATTTAGTTCAGCAGTGATGAAACTGATGGAAAAGTTTCTGGAAAATAAGCTCCTGTATTGCCTTGTCCTACTAAGTTATCCAGCTTGACAGCTCACAGATTTGTGTCATTCCCCTGACTGGGCAGACAAGCCAGGGACACCTGTTCTTGCTGAGAACGGCATGGAGGAGGCACCGAGAGGCTCACAGTCTCTTTATGGAGTCTCCAAGCTAAAGAGTATGATCAGATAGGAATTTTCCTAATAAGGAACAGAGGAGTGCAGTTTGGATTTAAGCTGACTCACAGTAAACCTCACAGCAGACCAAGATTTCTGGTGAACTGGTCTTCTCCCTTTGCTTCCAGGAGAGCCTAGCTGGAAACTAGTGAATGGGAGGTGTTTCCCATGGAAACAGGACATGGTTGGAGCTGCATGAATTACTTACCATGACTGGTTGCATATTTGATTGTTTAATAAAGTAGTACCTTCCACCATTCTTCCTGGTAGCAGAATTAATGACATCCCATTGCATGTCAAGGTAGGAAAAACACATCATCACTCATGTTAATAATTGTATGGAAAGAACATGCCATCATTTCAAAATCTATCCCTACATCAGTAGTTACCAAACCAGCGGCCAGGATCCACAGAACCGTTGCAGCAGTTATCAGCAGGTCATGACCTCAGAAGAAATTTGGTTCCATTGTATAGTAACACCTGGTATTTTGTGTTACACAATATAATGCATTTGTGACTGGGGTCCTAACTGGAACAAAAAAACGAGAACCGCTGCTCTAGATGTTATCAAATCATCTAACACAAAGCTGCATTGCAACAAGCTAGCACGTATTGCATGTTTTTCCCAATACAGTACCTAATGAGAGGGGAAAACATTAAGGTAACAGAATGAGGCAGTAATACCTTCGGGATATGTTGTATAAGTGATAAATTCATTTGGTCAAGTGGGGAGTCTGAACGATGTAGGCATCCCTACATTCAGACTTATCTCTAAACTCTCTTTGAATGATATCTTAATTGGGCAATCTCAGAGAAACAGGCAGATAGCAAATTCCTGATAGCAGAAAATCACTTAAAACCAAAAACTGCTTCAAGACTTCAAAAATTTCTGAATCATATCCTACCAAAAGGCAGAAAATTTAGAATTCCAGCATACCAAATTAACATTTTGCTACTTTAAATATTTTGGTTTAGTCTATTTAATGCTGGAAATTTGTTTTCATTGAGTGCCTTTCTTTTCTGAATTACACCGTATCTGTCCTCCTGAAGCACAAATAAAATCAGTGCAACGAAACTTACTTCAGAAGTTTATTACTGGCCCCAGTGCATAAATCAGACCATCATTGCTTCTTGCTAGTGATTGACTGTGGTGTTCAGAAGTGGAGCTACAATGACCACAGACCCAGACTAGTACTTGTGCTCAGACTGAGTGACACGAGGAAGGAGATCAGGGCATGAGTCTTTAGGGAGGAGGCAAAGCCAGGGTGTGAGGAGTAAGAGCTGCTCATGTGCTCACCATCAGCTGGTTTGAACTCCAAGAGCATGGCTTCTTCAGATCCATCTTCTCTGCTCTCCTTGATGCTCTCTACTTCACACCAGAAGTCCTCCATGGAAGTGCTGTCCATGGAGGCCTGCGAATTGGAGCGACTGAAGGCAGGAGGTACCGACTCGTTGGAAAGCATCCTGTTAATTCTTCGACAACGAGAGAGAGACTTTCTGAAAAGAGAAAGCCATGCAAATAAAATCATCTTTCTATCATGCTAACTTGTGCCATGCTAATGGAGCAGGCAACCAGTACTTGACCTGTGACTATACAAGGAAGTAGGGAACAAGATTCCAGAGGCCAAGTACTCAGTTCTGGTGATTGTCATGATCTCCGTTGCTCGCAACAATTATGGCTGGACATGTATTTTGCATCTAATAATTTATCTCTTTAATATCTTTCAGTATTTCCCACTCTAGAGGGAACTCAGGAAACACAATTTCTACATCTAATACTGGTATCCATCTAAATAGACACTGGAAAACTATTTTCACTTCTTTTTGCCTCAATTTCTCTTTCTATTTTGCTTACTGGCTGAAATGCTTCAGTGAAAACTTCTTTGGGAAAAAATAATGACACTTGGGAACCCTGAAATATTTTACAAACTCATTTTTACTCCAAAAAAGAATTAAAAACTTGAAGGATTTTAATTTGGAAGAATAATTAAAAATTCTGGAAGAAAAATTAAAAATTCTGGTTTTTTTCTTAAGATAATTTTAAACAAAATTTTACTTTGAACTAAAATAGTATATTCTAAGTCAAACAGAGGTTTTGATCACAGGTTCAAAAAATTATGATTTACCAAAAGTCAAGTTTCAAGTTAAGATTCAATACAGGGATTGAATTAAAACAAAGCTTGTTCCTTACTCTTTTGTTCTTGTCTTTTCCCCACTGTAAGTACTTGCAGCTGAAGAGAGTTATACACATTCATTCAAAATCTCATAGAACACCCACTATGAAAATCGTCTGACTGCTCTTTTGCATTATTATGGCTACAATACTATAAACAGCTTTTGTATGTGTAATTGCAGTAGATACAGTAATCAGTAGTAATAACCACAACAATATTTGTACAAAGGAGCTAGGAGGTAACACAGCCCTGGCCGGGAGCTAGACCATAGGAATTAATGGAAAATTCTGACATAAGTTCTTCTGACCTTCACTTATCTGAATTAATCCAAATGCAGTTTCCCTTTCTCTTCCTTTTCTGTACAGCATGATCCTGCCAACACGCCTTTGTCTAAAACCACAGGCATCACTTTTACTCCACTAAAAAAAAGGTATTTCCTTTTCAGTGTTTCCCTCCTTATCAAAGTTTTCCTAATGGATGTATAAACAATGTATTATTTCATAAAGCTGACTGAGCATGCTTCTCTCCTCGTTGCACTGCTGTCTCTGCTTCATCCTTCCCTGCCCGTGAAGGGCTGGATGCTTCCCTGGGGCTTGCAGGGCCTCCTCACTTTATCTGGGCAGGTCCTGCTGGGCTGGGTCTGAGCCCCAGCCTGGGGAGCTGTGGTGGAAACAACAGAGCACAACGAATCCAGCTTTGGACATGATAACACTTTATAAAAGGGAAAGCTCAGACTTTAGACTCTTTTTGTACACAAATAGGTGTAATATGGATGATTCATCTGCCAAATTGGCCTCTGTGCTCTTGGAAGCAAAGCTGGGAAGCAAAACTTTCTGATGGGTGACAACATTGCAGCAGGAGAGAACATGCTATGGAGTGGTGGAGATATGTTCTCTGGGAAGAGAAGTGCTGTCTTCAGAGTTTCTCTCCATTTCTCCCCTCATAAACAGACTGTTTGCTTTAAAACACATTGCTGAAACTGGTATTGTTTTAATTAGAACAAGCCACAGTCACCAAATGTGAGAGGAATTTGTGACACAAGTGCAGTTAAAATGCTTTCATTGTAGCTCTCCCTCTGGGGAGATGTGAGTTGTAGTCAGCAGTTGTTCCAAAGCCTCACATGGCTGGGGTACCTGATAAATTATAATCACTGGAATTATACTTGCATCTGGACATGTTGGCCTCTGGGGTTTTTGTATGGATTTCCCTATCTGCTATGGATTCACCTGTCTCTTCCTCACGTGAGCAAGTAAAAAAAAATGCAAGGATCACTGGACTTAAATACGATGAGTAAATACTGTACCAAGCATCCCCAAGCAGAGGTTTTAACCAGCAGAAGCAGAACCTCTGAGAAGCAGCCAGAAAACCCCACCTCTTCAGCTGGGAGCTAGGCGGGAGGGGTAAACAGCACCCACCAACCAATTGCCTGCTGCTGTGAACACCTGAGCTCTTTCATTTAAAAGGTGATAGTGATCACAAAAAAGGAAAAAGGCAAAACTACTAGTGAACACAAATAAGGAAAAAGGCAAAACGACCAGGTATTCTAATGGTGTTTGGGGCCCCTGTTCACTGGACACTGTGCAAGCAGAGGAGACACCAAGGCATGGTGTCTGTCCTCCTGCCACAGCTTGTCCCTCACCAGCCTCCTCTTCAGCTCGAGGCCTGAGACCCCGACACTGCTGCTCACTGAGAAATT
Organism: Phainopepla nitens; assembly: GCA_013400175.1. Classification (NCBI taxonomy): domain Eukaryota; kingdom Metazoa; phylum Chordata; class Aves; order Passeriformes; family Bombycillidae; genus Phainopepla; species Phainopepla nitens. The sequence continues at coordinate 770,954 of VXBQ01006239.1, read as the reverse complement.
CATGTCCCTGCTCAATATAAACCTTTGTGGAAAATAAGTCCCTACACATGCTATATAGCACAGCCCAGAGCTCCCGAGCCAGCAACCAGGAACAAATGCTCTCATCATTCTGGAATCAAACACCAGCTGGGATGAGAAGAGGGCATCCCTGATAGCATCACTGGCTCCATCATTTAGTCATAGTCAGGGAATTTAAACATTTCCTGCCCTCCCAGTGTGAATCTTGACCATGACCTTTGTGCTCTTCAGGCGCCACACCATACTGATCCTTGGGCTTTGACTCCATAAGCACTTCAGCTGGCTCGGACCAAGGCTTTTTATTTCACCATATTAGGAAGAAAGAGGCTTGGTGGGTTGCTGTTTTTCTCCCCACAGTGAGAGTGCTTATTTTGTAATATTACCATTCCAAAAAGCTGAATGCAAAATAGACCACGCAGAACAGTAACAACTGCTGCAGCAACCAGCTTTGCCAAATGCGTCTAAGGTTCTTGTGTAATTAATGTGCATTTACAACAATATTACAAGTACAGAGCTTATTTGGAAAATCAGCTGAACAAAGTCTCCTGAGAACTTCGTATTTGAGGCTTGTTATGTCAACCCAGATTAAATCAAGCTGTGTAAAATTTCTGTAAGAAGAAAGGTTAGGCAGAGGTGCTTTATACTTATTGGTAAATATCTGAAGCTTGCTTCCAGGTGGTCTGGTACAAACCTTCTCCAATTATTCTGAGTCTGCCTATTAAAAACTCATGTGTTTGAAAGACTTCCAGCTGCTGTTTTGACCCATATACCTGTGGCTTTTGTCCTGGAGGAAGTGGTCTTGCCTTTATGTGATAATGGCAGTTATCTCCCATTTCCTCAAGCCAAAGCTGTTCAAAACAGTTTCAGGAAAAAAAAAATCCTACTGAGGAAGCAAAGCATATTCTTCACTGCTTTTAATTAATTCTTGAAGGACACTGTAAGAACACTGACTCAGCAATCTGCCTGCCTGTCTCAGAAATAGCTAAAAAAGCCCAGGGTGCCTGTTACCTGGGAACTCTTGTAGCAGAAAACCTCTGTTCCTGACACCTTTTTCACCCTCAAGCTGTCCTTTCATTTTGGTCTTTTTTTCTCAGGGTCTGAAAAGAAGTTTAGAACAATAAAACATTTTCACTAAGCTGATTCTGTTGCTCCTACAGAAAAGTTGTAAACCAGTCCTGTTAAGTAAGCAGTGATCACAAAGTTCATGCTAAGTTTCTTTTGTTCCTTACACACATGGGTAGTAGTGAGCTAATCTGAAATGCTTATTAAATTAAACACAGGAGGGATCTCACATCCTGGCTTCCTTGATGGAAAAAGCTGGGAGAGGAGTATGGACCTAAAAGCACTGAGCAAAAATTATAGCAACTCCACTGGATGAGCTGAAATGTTTTTCAGGATGGAATAAAATAAAAAATAAAAGCCACATAAAACAATGAGAAAGGAAAGAAAAAAAGGGAAAAGTATATAACTAATGTTATGAAAGAAGCAGTGTATTACTGGATATTTGCAAGAGAAAGAGTTAAAGAGTGCCAGGAAGGAGAAATATGATATCATTTAGAAAGCTTTCTGTGGAAAGATTATTGTAGGGAAGAAGGGTATTTCCATGGGGCACTAGAAAGCTGATTCAATTGTGTGTGACTCCAGTGTTGGCCTGGTGTATGTTCATAATGCTGATGAAATGCAACAGCTAAGCAGGCCTCCTGACCCTGTATTTTATCTTTCATATGTACTGCAGTAGTGTGCTGTTCAGGATCTGATACCACCTATCGATCTGAGGACAGCCAAGCCAGATCCAGTAAGCTATTCTTACCCTATCCTCAAAGCAAAGGTTTGTAAAACCACACAAAGAGCTGGCTCAGTGACACTTAATGATTGCTCACAGCTCAGTAATGACAAAGCCAGGCTTCTATTCTGAGTTTAATTAAGTAATGGATGGCAAAGAATCCATAAAACGAACAGGAGCAATAAAGTAATCTTGTAGTTAAAAACACCACTTGATCATTGTTTACACAGAGGGAAAAGACATCTTATTCTTGTGGGCTGTTATCCTTCATTTCATTCGGTGGGTCCTGAACCTGCTTCACCACAATTAGTCACATTTATAGGAATGGGAAAGGTGAAGGAAGCAAATTGTCCTGGTCATTATAGGACAAAGATTCCCCTTTTCACACTGCAATCATTCTCTCAGTACAACCACTTGTTCAACTTTTTCCAAATGTAAAAAAGGGGATGGTAGCTTGCATTGACAACATTTATTCCTCTTTATTAAGAACTGTTCTGAATTGTTAGCAGTGATGTATCACTATATCTCCTTCTTCTAAATAAAATGTATACAAATTCCAGGCAAAGGAAGAGACCAGCAATGGGAAATAGTATTTCTGTACACAGTTCACTCTTGACCCAAATCTCTCATCTTCTGGTTCCTTCCTGGTGACCTTGTTCCTGCACTGTTTGTGGTCTGCTTATTTCCTTCTCCCCATGCTTCATGGCTTCTGATCACAGAGAAGTGTATATATCAGACAATATCCCCCCAGCTCCGTCTACACACTTCTGTTTCTGATTATCTTGCAGATGTTAGGCAAGTGGTAGACAGTGGAGGCTAAAGCTTCCTTGTCCTCTCTCTAGGATCTGGTACAGCAAATATTTAAACTATCATGCTCACTCTTGCTGTCATGCTGCTCCGCTTTGTAAAAGACTGTTTGAGTGAGAGGCAGAGGAGGGTTTTATTTCATTATTAATTTTTTCATCCTGTGACCCAGCAGAACTCCAAAAACATGTGAATCTCATCACTCTTTGTTAAGAAAGATGGATTTGAAAATAAGCTATCGCCTTACTGTATCAGTTACATTTCAAAACTCAGGAATTCTCTGGTTTGCCTGTCTTTGTATTCTACAAGACATCCTTCAAAATATGTTTCTGTCAACTTTAATTTTACTCCAGATTCTGCACCTGGGTGGGTCAACCCTGGATATATGCATATATTGAGGAACAAAATACTGCAGAGCAGCACCACATAAAAGGGTTCTGGGGGTCCTGTTGATGGCAAGTTGAATCTGAATCAGCATTGCCCTGGCAGCCAGCAGGGCCAACCCTATCCTGGGGGCATCAGGCCCAGCACCACAGCCAGGCAAGGGAGGGGATTGCCCCACTCTGCTATGAGCTGGGGTAGCCTCATCTCCAGTGCTGGGGCAGTTTTGGGAGCCACAATACAAGAAAGATATAATGCTATTAGAGATCATACAAAGGAGGTCTACAAAGATGGTGAACAATCTACAGGGAAAGCTGCATGAGAAGCGACTGAGATCACTCGGTTTTTCAGCTTGGAAAACAGGAGACTGAAGGGAGACTTCACAGCAGTCCACAGCTTCCTCATCGAGGGGAAGAGGAGGAGCAGGCACTCATCTCTTCTCTCTGACGACCAGCAATGGGACATGAGAGAATGGCATGAAAATGTGTCAAGTGAGGTTTGAGTTGGATATTAGGTAACGATTTTTTCACTCACAGGGCGGCTGGTCACTGGAACAGGCTCCCCAGGGAAGTGGGCACAGCACCAGCCTGACAGAGTTCAAGAAGAATTTGGACAATGTTCTCAGGCATATGGTGAGATTCTTAGGGCTGTCACAAGCAAGGCCAGGAGCTGGACTTTGTGGTCCCTTCCAGCTCAGGATGTTCTATGCTTCTATGATTTTTTGGACCAAAAGGGGTTGTCTAATGAATCTTAAGATTTAAAGACTTAAAAGAGAAAAGATTTGTAATATTTACAGGAATTGAAAGTTTTGTTTATTTAATTATATTTTGTCTGCAATTCATCAAGGTAGTAACAGAAGTTAGGAGACAGAGTTGTGGAATTTGCACGCTAATGTTTAGAAATGTATTTCACCTTGGGTTCTTCAGCTGTCTCTTACGCAAGGTCTTTGTAAGTGGCAGGGAAGTTCCCTGCTGTAACAAAGGCCACATTGTGGCCACTCTTCAGCCAAGCATGGAGATTGCAGAAGAATCTCTCTCTGTTCGTGGGTTTCAGTGTGAGTGCTCTCACAATCAAACCCTTTGAGCTAGGGGAGTTCAGGGAATATACTCTCTAGGTATTGCCTGCTGGCAACAGTGACCTTTGGGGACATAACCCAGACCTCTCCTCCACACTGGCAATCACATCAGTGCTGGCCCGATGCAACAGAGACAGTGCACTACATGGCTGCAACGTATCTGTCAAAATCTGAAAGGGACTCTGTTTCATCTTCTTTCTCCTAACAAAGCTACTACTAAAGGGCAGAAGGGGTTCCCAAATGACTAACACTAACAAGACTATGTTCTGTTAACCATTTTTTTTTCAAGTGAATTTGAAAGAATTCTTTTCATATACATTAAGAAGAAGCAGTAGAAGCTAGTTTTCAATGCTGATGATTTAAGAACATGAACAGATCATAGCAGAATATGTTACATGTAATTTTCAGTGGGTATGGGCAAGATAAGAAACATCTGGACATGACCTACAGGAGGCAAAAGCTGGACATGAGCAGCTGGTTCAAATGTCTTTAACATTTCCAACACATATTTATTGTTAGAAGTGACAAATTCTTTCATTGTGTTGATGCTCGCCTAAGACCAATTTCTTTTATATGAAAAACAAATTCATGTATCTAGGGTAGGACAAAGTTTTCCAGGAGGAAACATAGGCATATGGGCCATTTACTGTGGGCTTAGAATACTGTGCTTCCAGAAAATGTTTGCTCTATTGTGCCTTTACAGTACAAATGACTTGTGTTTGAGCACTGAACCCACTGGATGTTCCACTTTATCAATAAGAGCTGATGAAAGGCTCCAGGACCACCAGGCTCACTGCACATGACTGTACAATTTATCCACTTCTGTTCAGTAGATGCCTCCATAAATTCCATCTGGCACTCACCCAGAGAGATCCTAGTCAGCTGAGCACCCTGAAATCCAAGGCAAACCTTTCACATTCCACCTGGGCTGAACCTGAAAATGCGTTGTGCGGCAGCTCTGGGTTTACTACTACAACACTACCAGTCCTTGGCATGAATTACTCAGTGAAGGCACACAAATAGCATGAGGCAGAAGTGTTTTGTTCTGCAGTTTAGGACAAGCAGTGTCTTAACGGAAGTAGGAAGCAAAGATGGTTAAGAGTCACTGAAGGAAGAGGAGAACAGGAAGAACAAATATATCAGATTCTGTCTAAACACTGGTACTGCTCCAAGTGTGATACTGTTCACTGCATGAACTCAGTCCCTCCTCAGAGAGCTATCTGTAGCAGTGAGGAAGACCTCACAAAAGGCAGTGGAAAAGCTGTCATGCTCTTTTGCTTCCTACTGCTCTGGTAAGCATCACTTGTAAGGTAACCAACAGCCCTGTAAACACTGCCTGGGTACAGCATGGTCTCATGTAGGCTAGGGTCCATCAGGCCACCGTGCATCCTTGTGCGTGTAGCTACAAATACCAAGGAGTTAGAAGGGGGAGGGAAGTAATGTGCAGACTGATCCAGAATAATTTTTTCACAATGAAATTGATAAGCCTCTGCCAGCAACTCACATTTAGCCAGATTCATTATTTGTAACACAATAGGATACAGTCAAAACTGCAGGAAATGCAGAGGTTCAAGAGCTCCAATGGGGCTCAGATCATGACCAAGCAAAGAAGAAAATCAAGTAAAATCCATGTGACATGTACACTTGATAATGTTAGAAGAGTTTTGGGTCTAGAATCACCAATTAGAATTTTCAAAGAAAAATAAAATAGCACACACAATGAAGCACTGAAACATAAGGGGTCAAACTTTCTACAGCTTTCAATATATCTTCTAACGCTGCCTGCATTTATGATGAAAATGGGAAAGCAGATACATTTTTATTTTTATATCATTCTAGAGGAGTTATCCTTTCAACAAGCATGATTATTATAGTTAAGAAACTCACAGTATTTGCATGACTTTCTGAAACACTTCAAAAGACAAAGCCTCTCATTTTGGTTGACTTAAGGTAATAGCATAAGGAACTGGACTATACTGTCTATTGGAAGATATCTCATGAAACTGCATACATTGCAAGTGTAAGCACTTTAAGGTCCTGATATAAGCAATGAAGGGAGGCAGATACATCTAGAGAGTGAACATGTAAACTAAACAGGAGCTAAAAGTCATGCAATATGTGTTTGAAGTTTTCTTTGTGCTTAGTTTTAAGTGAAGTCCAACTGTTACTTTCTTCCTTCCTATAATTAATGAATGCTTTTAAGTAAATGTCACCACTCCACCCATTACACTTTTTTCAAAGGCTTCAGGACCTAAGCAAACAAGCATTACTTGAGTTATTGGTTTTTCCTTTAGATGTTTTTAATGTATATTGAAGGCCATGGCTGAGCTATAAAATATGAATAAGTAAACTCTAATGTATTCATTTACCTTTTTGTCATTAATGGTATTCATGACAAAATATTTTGAACATTGGGCTTAATAGTATTCACAGGAGTGGATTGAAGTAATGTAAAGCAACACACTGAACTTTTAAAGCTAAGCAAAACACTATTTTAAAGTTATTTTATTGAAAAAATGCATATTCACTGAAGATACTCTTGAATCTTTTGACAGAGTGATGAACAACTTCATATTGTCATGAAAATCCTGGATCCAGATTGCAATAAACTGTTACAATCACTGGCTTAATTTATCCCTTATGTTTAAATTCAGAACATCTTTCTTTGTGGTACTGCTAATATTGAAGTTATTACAAATCACAAAAACTTCACGAGCAAATATACACCATTTAAATTTTTCTTGGCAGCTCTGGATTGGCTGTCTGGCAATTCCAGACCCTCAGCTTGTATTTTCTGTGCTGCATTGTACTTTGTGCTATACTGAATCAGTCAGGAGGAATGAAAAATTTGCTGGAAATTTCTGTAGCCAAATAAAAATCAAGATGTGAGCTTAATTCTATTTTTTGCCACTCAAGCACATTCGTAAAGATTGTATGAGTTACTTTGTAAAGTGTCCCACACTTGCTGAATAGTCTGGTTCTTTTGTTAATGAGACTGCTTCAAAAGCAGTGCAGATAAAGAACGCGCAATGAACAACGAAATGTAGATGGATCTTGGAGAATATCTCAGAGCACTGGGTTTCTATTTTCACCTGAAGAAAAATGGTTATACACCAGCTGGAAACTGATGGAAAGCACATCAACATGGAAACTCTTGTCAATGTCCTGAACAGTCTGTGACTTTATTGTTGATGACCTGAGGCAAAGTGAGGCCTCATCTCTCATTCTGTCCCCCTTTCTGACGCTCTGTCTGCAGATGTCCCTGAACCCTGCTTCTTTCCCTTCCCTTTCCATTCTCCAGAGATCAAGTGCTGCTGGGCTGGGTGAGAGGCTCTGTAGGAGTGTGGCAAGCAGAGAAGCTGTGAAGGGCTCTCTGTGCAGGGGTGAGGTGACACCTCACCACACACACAGAGATGCCAAAAACACACAGGCCATGGAATGGGCATTGCAGCTGGTGGACATATTCCCATATTTCTCCAACAGCATTTGACTGTCATATTTCCTTACCAGCAGAAGTCACACACCAGTCCCTCTTTCCACTTAGTTCCAAATATTTGTAAAAAGCTCAGTCAAAACAACAAGTGCACTTTACATTCTACAAAAATAAATGACTAAAAAATCCCAAACAGCCAGGCAATATTAACAGAAGTAAATCCTCTTGGCCCTGCTGAACCAATAGATGTTTTGCTAATGTGGTACACATTTCACCTTGAAGCTTTAGGAAGAAAATTGTATCAGAATAGGCTTTTGACCTACATTTTTGTGGGGAACACTGAAGGTTGTACTTCTTGCTAATTCACTTGTCTTCTTTTGGTTGAAATTTTATGCTGTTTTACTCACTTTAAAATTAAATTTCATTATATTATTTGATAATCTCTCCTACTCAGGACATCAGTAATTATAGAAACATAACTATGTAAACATAAAGCTGATTTTAAATCAAAAGCTGGTCAAAGACTCCTATTGGAGATTAGTGTAGACAGTTTTCATTTAAAATGTAGGTACAAAACTGTGCTGGCAAGAACGTCTTGAGTTGCCAGATAAGTCTATTAGCATTGCCAGTACTATGAAAGGCCATTGTGAGGTGATGGCAAATGACATCATAAGAAATGACAGAAAAGAGCTGAAAATGAGCGGAGGCTAAAATTTTACGGAGACAAACACAACAGACGGAACGCCATCTAGGTCCTCACAGGCCTCTAAAGAGCAGAAATTCCCAGTTTAAGAGAAAACAGTGGACCACAAAATCAAATTTAGTTTGTTATATTCTCAGGTCTTCAATAGAGGAATAAAGAAGTTGAGAGAAAAAAACCAAATGCATTTTCTTATACTTTGGCTATACAGTTCAATCAGTGGAGTGTAAAAGGTTTTCTGTGATCTTAAAGTGATTTCTAGGCTTATGGTAAAGAGGTGGAAAGAAGATCTTCATGAGAGTTGTCAAGGTAACACCCTAGATCTTAGGTGGTAATTTACTAATTGCATCCAATTGTTTGCACAACATGCCTGTGCAAAACATGACCTTTCTATGTAAGCAGTCAAATGAATCAGTGGTGCTTCCAAACCGCTAGGACTCCAGTGAGAGCTGGAAATACTAGACTAAGACACACTTCTTCACAATACCCATAAAAAAGGGCTAATACCAGAACAAGAAAAATCACCCTTTAAGTGGGAAAACTAATACATGATGCACAGCAGCTTTCCAGTTTCCTTCAACTACCATGTTGCTCTCCTGCTTATATGATTTTTGAGGTTGGTCTCAAATATTTCATCCATGAGGACTCTGCAGAAAGCTACAGCATGCCCGGTATTTCAAAGCTAGGTTTTCAAATATACTGTAGCTCCTGAAGCTCTTAGAGCTACAGAGGCTATTAATATTTACAAAATATGGTGCCTCTGTCTTTAGTATCTCAGTGATACGAGTAATTCCGACTCCAACAAGCAGCCCTGTTGAAGTCAGCCAAATGACTCTTGTGCGTAGGGTTTGACTTAACTTTTTTTTTAGTATTGATGCTGGGGGAGTAAGATGTAGCTCTTGGAAATCTCTCAGAAAAAAAAAGCTCTTGTTGAGAGGAGGACTTCAAGACTCAGAAGACATAGAGGCAAGGTAGTATCTTAGGTTGAAGCATCTTAGTATAGGCACAAAATGCCCATTCATGTTCTCCAGGGAAGTAGAAACCTTAGATGGCCCAGAACAGCACTAGAAATTTCCTCAGCACCTTTTGTAGACATCATGTATTACAAGAAGGGATTACCCTTGGTTATTTTGACATTTATGGTTTTGAACTGGCTTTTTGTAGGCTCTTTGGGGTTTGCACCAGGTTGTGCTAGGACAATGAAAGAGGACTTTAGAGGACTGCCTCTTTAAGTTGGGTTGAGTACTTCCCTGCCAGTCACAGCCCAGAGTCTGAACCCAGATATCAAATCATCATGCAGTAGATAACAGCAGAATTTGGTAATTATCAAAACACCTCAAATACTCCCTGTAGCATTTCATTAATTATATAGGCAAGAGCTAACTCATCATGTCACAACTCCAAAGAAATCAAATAAAAATTATAGAGGCAGGTGAAATGAGATCTCCAAAATAACACAAATGTTTTGTTACAGAAGAGGGTTAAGAATACAAGCGCTACTTCGTGACTCAAAGCTATGGTAAGTCAGTAAAAGGACTGCTTCTATAAGTCATACAGAGCTTGGCTGAAGTTTCTATCTGAGCTTTGCAATCCTGCACGTATTCTTGGCTAGATAACCACTAAAAAGTAATTGATATTGATATGCAAACATAGTAAATCATGTCTGGAAGCTCACATACTCATGTCAAAGGAGTACAACTAAGCTGTTGTTGTGCCCTCTGTCACTGTGGGTTCATGCTCCTCTTCCACATCCCCTAGATAAGAGAGGCATGATCCACCATAGGAGGTGAAGATTCATTGGGCATTCATCCATCTCTTGTGTTAGATCTTTCACTGTGCAGGCACTTTATGAATGTTGTGAAACTGTAATGCTATCCTTCCCATTAGGACACCAAATTACTTATCCATGCTTTTGATATAATGTGTCTTGGCTGAACCGCTGCAACTCTCTCTCTCTCTGGATGATTTCCAGTCAAGGGCTATATTTATGTCAGTTACAATTGATTCCAAATGCTTCCACAGGATCTTGAACAGGCTAACACATCTTCGTGAGTTTAATCCAAACCAGGTGACATATGGCTTTCCAGTAAAACAGGGAATAATCGTGCTTGTACCTCTAGTTCTTTGGTTTGAGTCGGTAGCCTGGGATAATATTCAGCCTCTGCTTGGACTAGAACATTTCTTGGATTTTCAGGTGACTACAGATTATGCTTCCAAAAAAGGACTAAGGCAGGCAGTCACCTAACTCCTATTTTAAGGAAAGAATGAAGGATTCCAGAGCACAAACCCTACAGACTTCCAGGAAAGCAAATGCTCCTGCTCTCAAAGTCAGTTTTGACTTGGGCCTTTAAGTCACAGAAGAACTTTTGAAAATTTCAACTATTATTACATAACTATTATTACAGCGTATATTATTACACTCTTTGTCCTTGGAGTTCTTTTTTCTGTGGGCATTAATCTTGCCCAGTTTTCTGGGACTTTGACCACCTAAATTCATGGCTTATCTTTTAAATTTGGCTTTGATTAACACAGCTGTTATTTATTCTTTTGCTTGGCAGGAGTTTCTGCAAGACTGCCATAAAGCCAGCCTGTTTGCATTGTATTCCACTGTTAATCTCCTTTTCCTTTATGACATACATTCACAGTATCCTAAGGGGAAGATCATTATACATTTCTATGGGTTTGTACTCATAAATAAATGTATGAATACACAACAAAGATGGCAACAAAGGAAGGGAACATTTTAGTAATCTCCTAAAAGCCACTGAGAAAAAGTCTAGATAACACATAAAATGGAATGTTTTAGACAACATGAAGCACGGGATCAACATTAATCAGTTGCTTAATGAAAGCATAATTCAAAATAAGAAATGGAATAGATTTTCTTCAGTGAAGTTGGAATCATTTGAATGGGAGAAACATCTGTCAGATTAGGAGACTGCTGTATCATTATGATTACTTACACACTGCTAAGGTTTTCCAAAATAATGCATTTGAAGAGACTTTCTAGTAAGAAGTAATTTAAAAAGTTGAAGAAAATACAATATTGGTTAGAGTTGCTCTGCTTGGTTAATTCTTATCAGAATTTGATCATCATCTTAAAACCTCAACAGTGGAGATTTCACAGCTATCTAGAAACATCTACATTTCTGTGCTTCATAGAGACTTTCTGAATTAAGAATCACTTTGCAATTTTCCTGTAGAGCTCTGCCTTAAAAAGCCCTAACATCTATGAGTGAGCTGCCTTTTCATGGCATACACATGATCACTTTCACTGGGAACAAACAGGAGAAAACCCAGTGATGGGAGATCTTTCAGATTTCTTCAACTCATAAATGGAACACAAAAATCAGAAAAAGGAGCTTGGACAATCAATTATGCCAGTAAACTCTATCTCCCATCCTCACAGAACACTGCTGGCACTTGTAATGACACTGTATTTATTGAAGAAACTCCATTGGTGCTAGGAGTATAATTCCCCAGTAGAAATTTCTCAATAATCCCGCTGATTTGACTAACCAGTCCAAACAAATCAATCAAGAATCTAGGAAGCAAAAGTCAAATCTCCAGAGATGTTAGCTGCCTGGATTTCCTTTCAGTGAGACTTCATGTTTGACAAGGGAAGAAGAAAATAGTTGCTCTTTCATCCTGATCAAAGTCAATTAAAATCAATTATGTACTCATCATCTTGACCATGGTCATCATTTTGTGCTGCTCTACAGCATCTGATGCTGTTTCAGACTTCCCTTTAACCCCTAGCATAGGCCTCCTGCTGTCCCTACAGAAGGAATAACAGGGTAAAAAATCCTTGAAAAATTTTCCCCAAGGCAAGGAGTATTATATCTGCTGATGGTCATGACCCCGGCTCATGATATTTTGCTGCAGGGGGACTTTGGAACGACAAAGGTTGAGCTGGCCATTTCAGTCTGTCAGAAAACTGTCACAGAGCAAAAACAGCTAAAAGAAACTCCTCAAGCACTCCTGATGTTTACTCTGGACGTGCAGAGCTGTAAGTGTCATGCCAGCCAGTCAGTAGGAGAGAAATCCCCTGGAATCCTTGTGCAACAGAGGGGAGAGCCTGTTTGTGAGTGTTGGGTTGATAGTCTATTGTTTCTATTTATTTAGACTACATAAACAAGCTTACAGTTTCCTTAAAACTGTGTGGACAAGTCCTGGCTTCCAAGTCCCTTGAATTTCTCTGGTTTTCATTACTAGGTAAACAGTTTTAGCTGCTCTTCCCCACCAGTCTCCTGCCCCGCTGGATTTTACCTGGTTATCAGTTAGAAGCACTTTCAAACTGAAAGTAGCCATTAGAAAGAGACTGCACTCTCTGCAAATCCTTGTTTTTCAAGTGTACAGGACCAAGCCAGATTTGAGCACAATCTGAAAAATGAGGATTAGGATAATGTATTTGTGAATGTAGAAGCCCTTTAGCTCATTCACCCGTGTAATCTCTACGAATGCATCACCTAAATTGTCAGACCTGGCCTTCCTCCCATGGAATAAGTCATAAGTTTCTTCTTTCCTTATAGCTAGGTTTGCATAAAGCTCTTCTTATGCAAGTTAGAGTCTGGCGATGACACTGAGCTGAAATTCATGTTAATTGCCATAAATATCTATAGGACATCAGAAGGCAAAAGTTGAAAGAGGCACATTTCTAGCCTCAAATCAAATGAGAGCAAAAAGAGGAAAAATTGTGAACAATCCAATTTGAAGTGAAGATTCTGCTCTCTCTGAAATATTATTCCAAGGGAACATGTTTTATTACAGAGAAAAATAAAGTATTACAACAGAGTATAACTTTCTAGATGCACACCTTATTAATAAAACTTTGAAAGGGTTTATATTAATAGATTTTTGAGGCACAATTTCATATAGCTTCACATAGTCAATCAAACCATGCATATACCCCTTCTGAAGTTGCTTACACTTGCAGTGTCCAGTTGTTTTTCTACAGTGGAGCATTTTTTTTGTCCCCCCTTTCCTGCCTAGTAAAGCTGGAAAATTCCACTAGTGATAATTCTGACAGCTCACTCCCCCTCCTGTTGCTCCTTGTTTAAGAAAGCAAGAGGGAGGGAACATGGTCTGAAAGGATGAGAAATTACTGATTTAGTAAATTCTACAAAGTCTTACCTCAGAGCTGAATAGAGCCTTGGTGTTATCCTTAAAGGAGCAGAGCAGAGTCTTTCTTAAACCCAACTTCTTCATGCTCCTAGTGGCAGTGAGTCCGTCCTCAGCCTATAATCACCAAGTTGCATATTCTGGGAGCTATCTGACAGCCTGTGACAGGATATTCTGTCTCTAGTCACACAAGGGCTGCGGGAACAAAGAGTGGTGGAGCTTCTGGCCCTTCTGGGAAACAGACTGACACTGCTCCATCACTATTTAAAGAGCAGATGCCTTCAGGATAAATCCTCTTAGTATGTTTTCCTGTTTGTGTCAGAACTAAAACCTTTTATCCGTTTCCTAAGAGGAGAAATAAAAAAGTAATCAGTGCTAAGCTGCTCTGTAATTCAGGAGAGTCCCTGTGGGGTGGCTCAGAAAAAGAGAGAGCCAGCCTATGTGCTTTCTTCTAAAGGGATATGAGACACTGCCATTAGTGCAACACAGAAGCTCATAAATGGCCAGATGCAAATTAATAAGGAGCTCTTTCTGCATGGAGATGGCTGCTCCACCCCAAGGAGAAGCATAGTGTGCAAAGCCAGAGAGGAAGGAGAAGGGAGCCAGAGCACAGCTGTTAAGAAATCAAATATTTATGGGGAAGCCTTTCTTGCTCTTTTTACAGTGGGATGATCAGTGGGGGGCCTAGATGAATACTGGAAAAAGCATTCACCAGGTTTACATGAATAGTGGCCCAGAATTGGATTGTGGCCACAATCAGTAAAGTCTTGAGATTCAGGGATGGTTTTGAGCTGCAGCTGGGGGATGAGGAAACACACTGTGCAAAATGCTCCCTGCCACAGGCAGTTAATGCTGTCAAAGGAGCCCTAAGAAATAACTCCTGAGCATGGAAAATATACAAGTTGGTCAAACTTTACTCCCTCCACCCAACCTTTGTTTATGCACTGAAATGCTTAAATGGGTCTGTCAAATTTACAGCATTCCTGTCATCATTCCTCAGCCTGAAATACAGGAGGAAAAGCTAACTTTCTGGTTATAAGCTTTTTGTTATCCTACACTTCCTCCAAAGACATGGCTAAATCCCTACAGCAGAATAAAGGAAAAAGAAAGCCTGTTATTTAATCAGAGAAAGAAAAAAAAAAAAAAAGACTGAAACAAAGGAGAGAGAAGGGAAAGGACTTCCTGAATCAGACAGATTTCCTAAGGGGCAGAAAAGAGCAAAACCAGAAGTGATTCGGTTTTACAGTTCATCTTGAAGTTATATTTGCTCTGTGTTTTAAACTGGACTTAATGTCATCTTTCTTTCTTCTGGGAAAATTTTATGATTGTATAAATCCTTGCATATTTTTAAAACTTCTAGTCATTTACCATTGTCTGTAGGTTGGTTTAGGGACTATTAGGTCATGCTTTAAAGGACAAACTGCAAGGAAGACAGAACTTGGCTCAAGAACTTGGTAGTGATCTGTGGGGCTGTTTATGCTACAGATCCAGCTGATGGTGGTGGTGACCAGAAACTGCTTGGAAGCTCCTGCTGCCTTGCCTGGAATTATAAAATGATACTAGTCCGTATCATCCCAACTAAATACCTCTACAGTGTTACTTTCTACAGGCATTCAAAGGCAACCTCTAGGTTGAATAGTCATGAGACTGCCCTCTCTGCTCACTCTTCTCAGTGAAGTGATAGACTGTCCCCACTGTTACTCTCCTTGTGTCATATAAACATACTTTTAGGATTGTCATTTCCCAAGGTCGCTTTCTGATGAAATCCATACGATCATCAGTAACAGTGACAGGTTTTCCCAGACACTAAGGTAATGTTTGGTTACACTTTGCAAATATGAAATTTTCAACCCTTGTTCCTTGTAGCTAGCTGCCCATGGGGTAGAGAAAAATGTTTTTGGGAAGGGAGATGAGGAAATGGAGGTCACCTTACATGCAGCAATTTAAAATGAGTGTATCTTCCCTCTGGCTGCTGTTGGCAATTAAAACACTCCCCATGCTTCAAGAGGTGCTGCAACCTCTCATTTCACGTTATGTGTTGAACCAGGATGTGTGAGTTAGGATGCTGCTTGCCACATCCATCAAAAAGTCACCTCCCAAGAGCAATTCAGCTCACCCATGGTTGAGAGGACTCTCTTGTTGTCCATAAAGTGAGAGAACAGTGAGAGACTCACCAGACAGCTAATAAATGCTGCAAATGCATAACGGCTCACTGGACATTAGGTACATTTAAAATTATGGGAAGTGTGACTCTCTAGGTACAGTGTCCCACTTAACATATTTTACCTCCAAAAATACAGTATTTTCTTTAGCTAAATTTTAAACAAACATTTAGGTTTAAAGTCTTGCCATAGAAGTGTGTAAATATTTCTAAACATAACTTTTTGGCCTGACTCTTTCAGGATCAGCATAGCGGTGAGCCCATCTGTCCTACGAAAAATAAAGAGTGGTGAACTCATATACATAGGTGTCTCTCCAAGGATCTGCCTGCCCTGGCATCTTTATTCATATTTGAGTTTTCTGTCTCATGGTTTGTAGAAAAGCAATTCTGAAACATTTCCATATATGGGACATAAAGATGGAATATTTCAGCAGATATACTGAATGCCATACATCTGATAAATACTGACACATGGTTTCATGCTATTCTTTTTCTAAATTTAAATGTTATACCAGTCATAAACAATTAGCTGTGTAAATAACTGATTTTTTCAGGGCTTTGGCCAAAAAAGTAATTAAACAAAGGCTTCATTTAAAGTTAATCTGAAACAAAGCCATTTTCTTTTCCTGTAGAACTTCAGAAGAACAATAAACAGTTTGATCTCAGAGATTTATTTTACTTTTCTGTTGAAAGTTAAATCCACATAAATTAGAAAGAAAGCAGTTAATCTAGAAGATGTTGCAATGAAATGTTTCAGCTTTTTCTGATTTTTGCCAATTTTCTCCCTTGGCCCAAAACATGCTCTTGTAGATTATTCTGATCAACCCAAACTTTTTTTTTTTTTCCCTTGAAAAAGAAACATTCTTTTTATTTTGGTTCCACTTCTGAATACAGTCTCCTGTTTTAACAGGTCATGGCTGCTGGTGAATAGCTTTAAGGACTTGTCTAACTGATTTCATATGGCAGGCATGAAAATAAAACTACTAGGAAGGAACTGGAATAATTATCATTGGATTAATTATTCCATAGAAATTCAACTGGCATGATTATAACTGTGTGGTGGTTTCTTCTGAAACATGAATGCTCTTTCCAGAGTCTCTATATAATGATCTATTCCAGCTGTGGTGAGTAAAAACCAGAGGCTCTTCTCCAAGCTAGATTTTACATTAACATTGGGATACATTAAGCACACATGCTCCAAATCTGGCTTGTTTTTCGTGGTATAAAAATGGCAATATGCTAAAATTTAATACGTGATGTATTTGGAAGCAACTATACAGATAGAAAGAAAATCGTACTTCATGGCCAAGCAGTCCAGACTTGACATCAACTCCTCAGATGCCACGGAAGATTAAACCTTCTCTTAGGAGATCTCTGAAGATTTGCTTCTTCAGTCTGGGCTTTGGTGCAGAAGATCTGTGAAATGTCCTACCTACATTCATGATCAATTAAGATTTAATTAGGTCTTACCTCTGCCTAGGAGACCATTAATTTACAGAATAGGGATTTTTCAATAGAGAATACGTAACCGCAAGACCATCTAAACAATAAAACCAGTCAGGCAAGAGGAGAGGGTTTACAGAAGAGGATAAAAGGATTGCAAAATGTACAGCATTGATTGATGAAAACTGTGGAACAGAGACATTTTTGGAGTGCTGGTAGGAAAGGTTTAGTTTGGCCCCTGCGCCTCCTCGCAGGAGGCCCGTGGGCCGCTGAGCTGGGTTTCACAAATGCGCTGAGGCGGCTTTCTTTATCTGCAGGAGTGCTCATGCAGGCTGTGAAGGTGACCTTGACAAATGAACTTCCCTGGTGGAAAAAACCTCCTCCACTAGTAAATTAGCAGGAAAGGAACTGAGCTTGTTTTGCAGGGCCCATTGCGATAGCTGTAAGCTAGGGCCCTATGTACACTGGAAACAGTGTCTGGAGCTGTGTGAGGGGGGAGCTGGGTTTTGTGCTGAATTCACAAACACAGTTTTTCTCAGGTGGCTCTTTGATCTTTGGACAAACACTATTTCCCCCCTTAGTTTTCAGTCAAATTGTCAAAAGGTGACTTCTGACAATATTCTCCTATTAGGTCCTCCAAGAAAAGCCTGTATTGCTTCTTGCATTAAACAGTACCATAGACAAGCTGTTTATTTATCCTGATTCCAAAGATTTACAGAACAGTTCCCTAAGGAAGCCACTTAGTGTCGCTTAGAGCCATATTTCTTTAAAAGCAAAACCAAAAAGGCCAAAAATTAAAAGATGACAGTCTGGAAGAAGAGTTACTGACTGAGGACGACATGAATAACAAACACTCCAAGTCACATGGCAAGAAGAAGAAAATAATTGCTCACAGTGCTGATGTTGCTTATGCATTATTATAGACAATATTGTATTGATGATACTGCTGAAGCCATTTTCACCTAGAAAGAAGGACCTGAGCTGATTGTCTGTAATGCTACCATTTTCTATATTCTCCAGAACCAATTTCTGGCAACAGCCTGACAGTAGAATCATAGAACCACAGAATGTTACTATACTTTGTGTTGGAAGAGACTTTTAAGATCATTTAGTTCCAACCCCCAACCATGTTCCAACTCCTCACCATGAGTCCAACTATGCTTACACTCTGAACCAACTGTTGCCTCAAAGAGGCTTTTCTAGGTACAGCGTGGATTACTCCTCAAAAGAAGTGAAATTCTAACCCTTAAAAGCAATGTTTTCTGTTGATCCTTCCTCATTTTGCTTTTTCTCCTCCCAAACCATCTTTCAAACTTGTTTTTCTTTTACTTCTGCTTGATGTTGCTCCACGTCTTGGACACATAGGGAAATGTTAGGGGTAGGGTTCCTGCTGTCTAAAACTATTGCCTGCCTCTCTATGTCAAAACAAGGATATTCATAACATATGATGCGGGCTGAGGGTTCAAAGATTATTATAAAGAGTATAGAAAACTCAGGATGCATGACATCAAGGGCTAAAGGATTACTGCAGCTTGAGCAAAAACAGAGGAACATTGTTTAAACCCAAACAAAGCCAAGCAATGGGTAAAAGCTCTGGCTTACTGATTGCCAAATGTAAGACATTTTTTCTCCTTCCTCCCTTAGATGTTAACCAAGTACTTCTGAACTAACTACAGCTAAACCACTGTAATGTATCAAGATATTTTTATATTAACAGATGCTCTTCACCAATATAAGTTCAAAAGTAACTGCCAGATTCACAGTTAGCCAGTAACTTTTATTTTAAGAACTGGGGTGAGTTTCTGATGACCAATTTACTTCTCCTTAAAGGTAAGGATTTAATTTGGACAAAATACCTTACTAGTTTCACTTATTAGGTAATGTTAATTTAATCAGCAGTATTACTTGAGCAGGACTGTAAAGCATGAAATGTGTTCCAGTAAAAGGACTTTAAAAATTCCCTAACTAAACAGGCATCACATCTTAAAATTCTGTCAGACACAAATAGACAAAGGAAAAAAAAAGTTTTTACTTTCTATACACAATTATGACTCTGAATATGCTCAATCCATTACAAATTGCCCATTCCTAAAGTCCATTCCTTTAAACAGAAACATACTTAAGTCAAAGACATATCTAATTACAATGCATAAATATTAGATTAGTCTAAGATTTTGCTCATTATTTGACATGAAAGCAGAACTGGGCCTGGCAGTCAGGCAGAATTTGGAATGCCTGTCTTGTACAATGCAATGAAATAGAGGATAGGGCCAAAAAACCCTTCTATTACCAAGTTTAAAAGAAAGAACGTATGTTACCCATTCTATCAGAAACATTTCAACATAAACCCCCAAAAATATATGACATTTTAAAATATTAGCATGAACTTTAAAAAAAAAAAGTAGCTCCAGTGCTATCTACCATTGCCATAGGGCATGAACTGTATCTGAGGTCACAAATCTCTTTTCCTGGCTTCAACCCAGAGACCTAGAGCCCACCATGCTCAGCACTTGGCACACCCAGAGCAGCCAAACTCATGTCAGTGCCACCTAAGGAACCAAGACCATCACTAGTACTGCTGAAAGTGGTGTTTTTCCTTTAATTGTGCAGGTCTGAATGGCTAAAGGTACTGGCGACTCAGGCTGGCAAAGGCACCGGGAAATGGGCATGCTCCTCGTCAAATGCTAATGCCTTCAAAAGCCTGAATAGGGTCCTTGCATGCTTTCAAGATCAAGGCTTTCCTCAGCTTAGAGAAATCTCTGGCTTCAACAGCACTGTCCTGCAAACAAGATATACCTGGACCCATGGTTTTCATGAGCAGAGATAGAAGAGCACTTCAGGGCCAGCTTGACTGTGCCATTCACAGCTTTTGTTTCCCAGTCCCTCTCACGCTTGTACAAACCCAGGTGGGAAGCCTGAGGAGGACACCAGCCACATGACAATGTCACAGGTTTCATGGAGTCCTGCAAGATGGTTATCTGATTGTTATTTCCTCTTGCAACACTCTGTTGCAGCAAAGCTCTTCAGCTCCCTGTTGCTCATTTAACAGCTAGTACTGATCCCAGCACCAGCGGTTTCACTGGCAGAGCTTTCTTGGCATTGGCAAGACAGACGAAAATTGCTGATGAAAACTAATAGAAAGTTCTGGATCAGAGAGACAGGAAATTCAAGATATTTGATAAAAGATGGTGTTTCAAAAAGGCTTTTGTGGCAACACTGCCAAGACTGCAGTAACAGTCTCCTTTGCCAGCTGATGCAACGGCAGGCAGTGCTCTTCAGACGCTCAAGTATTTCACAAGGCCTCATAAGGGCTGACAAGACAATTTATGTCTAATAGGACATGAGTTGGTAACTTAATAGTGGGTTATGGCTGATGGGGAAAAGCATGTGTTGGAAAGGGAAGGAAGTGAAATCTGACAATGTCACCCACATAGGATACATAAAAGCAATAACTGATAAAGATGCCCCTTACTCTCTGCCACACCAATGTCTGGTTGGGGGTTTGAGTAAAAAGATCTACCAAGGATTTCAATGAGAATCCATTTCTTGATAGGGCTGCAGTGCTGTGTCCCATATTCTGGACAAATTCCAGCATCTATTTACAGCTGTGTTACCCAGCTCTGTTTACAGTGATCATGAAATTTCAGTCTCTGTGTATGCCACCTGTGCTTATGCCACCTGTGTCTGATTTCATGTGCTCTGAAAATGCTGCTGTGTACTATATTATTATTATTATTATTATTATTATTATTATTTTCACTGGAGGTGTGAGTCAGACACAAAAACCTCCTGCTTGCTGTCCTTTGTACCAGCTATCCTGAAAATTACTGTTTACCATCAACAGCCTGCAGCCCATCTAGGCCCATGCAGAGTGCAGTGCTCCCCAGCCATGTTCTGATTGCACTTCAGGCAGAAAATGTCGTTCTATAGCCCTAAGATAGCTACATTTCAGTGATGGAATTGCTTTTTTCTCACTAGACACACTCAGAAAGTTAGGGGTATAAGAAAAGCGTAGCAATAAAAACAAACAGCCAGAGATTTTCCTCTACTCAATTACATGACAATTTTAAAGCTGCTGTCTTGGGCCCTATGAGGCATAGTGCTCTGGTCCAGTGAAGAATGATTTCTGGTCTCAGCGGGTATGGACATATATGGACTCAATCCAATCAATGATCCAGGACTATACTTTTGTCTTTTTCAGGCCCTAGTCTAATCTTACAACTGAGGAAAAGAGGTACGTATTTCCTTTATTTTTGTTTCTCTTTCTGGCTGGCTGTTTAGAGGATATATCAGCTATTTGAAGACAGTCGGATGTTTGCAATGCTGGTAAAACTTTGTTGTAGTGGAAGTGGAGAGTGAGCAGGGGGCAGGTGAGCAGAAGTGGTGTTCCTAGAGAGTGTGTTTTTTCACAGGGCTAAAATGCTGCGTGTCTGCACTTCAGCACCGCAGCTGATGCACTCCAGGTAACAAACACACCCCCCACAAATACACACATGCATGGATGAATAAATGGGTGCACAGCACAGGCGAGACCACACCACAGTGAGTGTGTACACCTCAAGGATTTTTAAAGCATTAAGGATCAGCTGATAGAGGAATTACACAGCCTGACCCTGAAACTAAAACGTTAAGTAGATTTGCCATGACAGCAAAAGTGTCTCTGCTTGCTTCATCATTCCTTTCTCACCATGGTCTTCAGACTAGTTACAAATCTGGCTATAAGATTTGAAAATTTACTTAGTAATTGTAATTTACAGCAGCTCTTCACAAAGATTCACTATTATTGGAAAGAGATGGAAGTCGAGTGCACGGAGGTTGCACATCATGTTGACAGCCCCGTTTGCAGTTATCGACTTGAAATATTTAATGTAGTGTGTGCTGTCAGACACACTATGAATTCTGGTTTACTTGAGATTTCTTTGATTTGATTTAAAAGCTTATTGCCCCTTTGGAGTATATGCTGAGTATGTCCAAGAATTTATTACACACTCTCCTTTCTGCTCTACAGCTGAAGTTTTTCACAGGCTAAGCAAAAGGAGTTTTGAATAACTCTAGGTAGGACTTCAGCTCAAGTGAAAATATTGTCCCCTGGAGCTTCCTCAGAAGCCAGTGGTCTATTCTGGACTTTCCACTGTGGGAACCAGTGGTCTAATCCTGCTTGGAACTGACTGTTCAGAATAAAAAATATGTAGGAGTGTTGGAGTGGAGTGGAGAAGGAAAAATCTCACTTAGAAGTGCCAGGACTCAGAGCTGGAAAGAGTTTTTTTTTACAAATCAGAAAAATTAAGCAAAGTCTGATTCCTCTGAGGTGCTCAGCACACTGGCCACGATCCAGTAAAGCACTTAAACATTAAGTGTGCTCAGGAGAGTGTCACAGGGAGCAGCCTGAGCACTAAGTACCCGGCAGGATCAAGCTCCAAATAGGGACCAGACATAAACCAGATGGCATTATGTCAGCTTTGCCATGTTAGTAAGTTATTTAGTTTGCATTTTAATCTCTCTCTCCATTTTTCTCTTTTTTTTTTTTGCTTTGCCTTTTCTATAAAACAATTCATGTGTACTAGCAGAGGAGGGCAACGCACTGAAATTGTCCCTTATCACCTTTTTGCAAGTATGGAGTTAGAGCAAGAGCTTGTTTTTGACTTCAACTTACATCAGCAGTGCTTGGAAAAGGACCATCAGGAGTGTGGAGTTGCTGAAGGAAGGAAAATGCTGACTGTCCTCTAACGAGCTCTCCAAACTTGTGTGAAGCATGCTATTGCACTCAAGAGAATCAGTACCTGCATGAGAGGTTATTTTAATGCCTTGGGGTTTTTTGGGGATGGGGGCAGGCAGGATGGCTGAGCAGGAACAATGGAAGGCATCTTTCTGCCCGTTTATAAACTGGGTTCAAACCGAACTGCAGCAAGAATGCTGCCAGACAGTGTTCAGCACTCATGCATCCACTGAGGTCACATGCCAGGAGGCAGCAGGAAAAAAACAAAATTCTAGTTGCTGCTTTGTTTTTTTAAACAAACTCATGGCTTTCCTCTTTTTCCTTTCCAGCATGGTTACAACTATCTCCAGAACTTCCTCAGACTTGTGATTTGTGCAGAGGCCAGTTTTTACATGGATGTTTTTGAAATTGAGCGCTGCCCGACTGGAAGCTGTCCTAGCTGGAACCACTTTGCTGCAGGAAGGACACGGGCTCCAGCAGAGGCAGGACACATGCCTCTTTCTCAGCACTGCTGGCACTGCTGACTCCCAAGACAGAGCAGTCTGGCCTCAAGTCTGAGCCTCAGAGCTTGGATTAGGGCATGCCAGCTGGCTGCCAGGCAGGTTAGGGGTATTTTTGCACAGGCTGCAAGTCATCACTTTGTTGGAGCTGTGCATGTGTGTGGGTTGTGCAGTTAGACTTCAGAGGAAATTTCTGTGATCATTTTAGCATTCACACAACTGGAAAAGGAGCTGATGGAGGCGCCAGACCTTTGCCTTCATGACTGCATTAATGTTCTCCTGGCCTTGGAGAGAAATTTTAGATGAACTTAACATGTGTTCTCAGAGCTTTCATTCTCAAAGTTATTTGTGCTGTGAATCCTGAACTGATGAATGATAATGCCAGTGACTTGGCCAGTATAAATTAAACTCCACTGGATAATAATTTTAGTGACGATTCCTGCTGCTGTGTTGTTATGTAAGAAGTTGACAAGTGACTACCACGACCTGGAACTTTTAAGAAACATAGGTTTTCCTAACTCAAAAGCTGATGGTGGAAACTGGAGGAAGCAGTAATGCCCCTTTCTTTTACATCTATGTATCATCCAAGAAAATTATTTTCTTAGGTGTAGTTATGGAGTTCTTTTGGTGCAGGGAAAGGAGTTTCAGATGAAAACAATTATAAGAGTTAAGAAAAATAATGTTATTGCTGCTTCTGGAAAAGTTTCTAATTAGCAACTGAGCTATGTTAACTGTGATGTGAAAGTTTAGTCCATGGCAAATGTGACATAATTCAAAGTCATTCTGTCATGAAAGAAGTAAAAGCCTAGTTAAGTTACTTTTTATTAGCCATGCACTAAGATCAAGTCCCTAAATGGTTATAAAAGTCTAAGTGACAGCTTGTTTTGTCATCACAACTTGGTAGTGATTCTGAGCCCTAATAGACTAGGAAAGAGTGAAAGTAGTTTGGGGATAGCTGACTACCAGGCAGTACTTACGAGTTTGGTGGGAATTTGACAATAACTTTTGATCAAACAAGGAACAAGCTGAAACTAAGGCATTTTGCCTTTGTAAACTGCCTAGTCCTCTAGAGTGCCCTCCAGAAAATGCTCCCCAACATGCAATTGTCACAGCTGCAGGAGGTACACAGGTCTATGGGTGGGCTTTTCTTTGGTTCTCCTACACCTTCTGTGCACAGATTTGCCATAGAGCTGCAGTTCTGAGAACTGACAGGGAAAGTTTTCTGACTTCACTGTAACATTTTGAGGCAGCGATATGAGCTGGGAAAATGGTCAGGAGAACCTCAGAGCACCACTGGCACATCACAGTCAAGCTTCTGTCACCTGAGTTTGTCCTTCATGAACAATTGGACAATGCAATTAATTGCCCCAGGTGTCCATCTGTGAAAAAAGTACAACCCAACAATTTTGTATTGAACATTTCTATATGAAACAGAATACTGACTAATAATGTGCAAATCAAACCCAGAAAACCTTGCAGGAAACACAGGACAAGTGCTACTCAGAGTAAGTTTATGATAAAGTTTGTGTCCAATGAAAATTACAAAACCACAGCTACTCAGAGAAGCCACAAAGCTGCTCTCATTATTTATCTTGTCAATGGGATTAAACCAGCCCATCCATCAAAAAATGTTCAAAGTACTTAGAAATACAGTAAACCAGAAGATACAGTAAATCATAGCATTTTTTATGGTACAAACAGTACATGTGTTTAAGTGAAGGCTTTCCACTCAAGATATAATCTGATTGCTTTTTTCATGCAAAACAAATTAATTTCATTTTTTTAGGCAAACATTGGATAGCAGCGTGTGCTCAATCACAGCTAACCAAGAAGCTATTCTCTTATCATAATTTCCAGGGAAGCAGGACTATCCTATTTACATATGGTGTAGGATAGCAGTCAAAACTCAAATACAGTGCAGTGAATCATTTGACCATCGGCATTTCAAGGGTTGCATCAAAGAAATGTACAGACCTGACCTTTCAAAAAACTTCTGCCACCACATCTGCTATGAATGTGTATTTTCGTATGCTTTCTTTGTGAAAATGCCCAGTAACGTGTTTCAGTTACTTGTTCAGACCTCTGAAGAACAATTTCTACAATCTCTATTCAATATTCTAGTCAGAAACGTTCTTTTCCACATAATCCAATCACAGAACTTTTCAACAGCTTTAATTTCAACAAGGGCATGATTAAATCAGTAATTTAAGTAAAGCACCACATCAAAACAAACACTGAATTCAAGAATAAGCCTCAGCTAAAGAATTTTGATGATCTTTCATCTACTTTCATCATGGTTTTAGTCTATCCTTCACTTTACTAGCTAGTAATGGAAAAGTGAATCTACTCAGCAAGATCTCTTCCAATATTACCCATTTTCAAAGAATGACTAGCCAAGCTTTTGTCAACAACAAGGCAAATGCAAAAAAAATTCCTCAACTACCGAGCAAGAGGCACTTGTGGGACAGACATTAAAGTAGATCTTAGGTATGTTTTCTTATTTACTTATGCACTTCTTATTTTCTTAAGTAGTTGCCACTTTACCCTTAACTTTTGACGTTTCTCCTAAGTTCCTTTAGAATCTACTAAAGATTGGAATTTTTCTTGCTTAAGGTTCAGATGTGTATTATTTTCCTTTATCTTTACGTAAGAAATACATTCTGAATATAAAGATAGGATGACATAAATCTTCACCAATCATCTTAATCGAAGGCACTTAAAAATTACATACATACATATATATATATATATTTCTATACATTTCAATTGATGTCTATAATCAGAATCAATTCAATGATTCCTTTCTAGAAGATACATCATCACCTGCAAAAACCAAAATACCTTCCCCATTCTTGAAATCTACAGGACTCATTCCAAAACCACAAAAGACTAACTCAGCAAAAGTCAAAAGTAATACCAAAAGTACACCAAAAAGTAATAATTACAAAAGTAATACCAAGAGTATCACAGGTAGAGGAAAAAAAAAATCCCACAACTAATACTGACAGAATTCCTTAAAATCTAGCTGTGTCTTTCAAGCTGCTGGCCAGAGGACAACTATGCATGAGGCAGAGACACAAACAGTACCTCTTTTCTCACCTATTCACAAGCCTATTTGAAGTCCACTAAAAAGCAAACTTCTCTTACAAAATGACAAAATAAGATGAAGGAAAAACACATACATGATTCTGCATCAGCTCTTTTGCTTTCTGCACAGCATTTCCCATGAAGATTGCAACGTAGAATTTTTTTTTCTGTTAGTATTGCTCACTTTGAGTTTTTATAGCTGCTTGGAGATCTGCATCATTGTATTTGATTTCAGCTAATCAAGCATACAAATGAACAGGAATGCAGACACATAGCACTGTAAAAAACACAGAAGGAAGTTTTTTCAAACAAAATCCCTCTATTAGGCAGTGGTTCCAGTGATGCAATCAGAATAGGAAGGAAAGTCTGTGTTGCTTCATTGTTTTGTTTGGATTTTGGGGTCCAGTGCTAACTTGTGATAATATTTCCATTTGTAAGTACATTTCTCTGAGAGCAATCCAAAAAAGTGACTGTGATGAATCTAAAACGAAAAATACCTCATTGAACTTGCTAAGTTTTTCCATCATAAGTGGCCATTACAGAATTGCCCCACTCAATTATCCTTCCTGTGTAGCTCAGTAGTTTTTGGCTAAGTTTGTTGTTTTTCATCAAAGTCCAATAAATGCACAAAGTGGATGGAATAGAAGTGCAATTACAGAGAAATTCAATAACTGATTCATCCCTGTGTGGAATTTAGGAGTTTCTAAATAAGATAATGGAGTGAATAGGATAAATGACAAAAAAGAACGACAACACGTATCAAAACTACAGAGTCAGTCACAGAACGCTGACACAAGACATCTAGATCTTCAGAGGCAAGCCCACAGCCTGCTGTCACCAGGAGGTGTTCTGGGTCTGACTTTCAGTGTGGTGAGATGTCAATTATATTTGTAATCCAGAGATTCAACTCTGTCTAGTCTCCACAGTTCAATAGTTAGAACAAACATGTACTCTTCTCCAGAGTGAGTTATCTGATCAGCCCATCAGAGCACCTAACTCTAAACAGGATTTTCCAGGTGTCATGAACAGAGCACTGTGTTGTCTCTCTGGCTTTAGATATCATGGTTTAAGTGTGAGAAAGGACAGAAATGTCAGCTCAAGCAAACAGGAATTTTCCTTATGTCTCCCAAACATAAAATGCAGAACAGCCATCTTGCAAAGTGAGCAAACTCTTTTCATCAAGTATGAATTGGATATCAAAGCTTAAGAGGTTTCCTCCCTTTCTGTAAGAATTTGTCACTCCTCTCACTGTACGCAAGGATGTGTGGTTCATTGTTTATCCCTGAGATCTACTCATTGCTTTCAAGTGATCTTCAGGAGATGGCAAGTTCGGTCTGCTATAACCACATTATAGGGCATTACTCATTTTATGGGTAGTTAAAAATTATGGAAAAGTGGTATTAAGTCAAGTTTTTAACTAAATATAGATCACAGGAAAGTACAGAAAAATAAATACTGAGCTTATTATCTTCAGCTATATCAGTTGCTTAAGTATACTGACATCAGTGAATGTTTTAAGACACTGTGAAAATGGCCAAAGCCATAAATAAGTATTTTCTCTAAAGATATCAGAAAAACTCTTCCCACTGTCTATGATTTTCCTGTTTGTTTTGTTTTTTTTTTTTTTTTTTCTGGTACCTAGCGCAAACTGATGTACTTAATTTCAAAAATTAATCCCATACTAAGTTTAAATTTATTCCAAGTCTTCAGAGGTTGCCTATCACATGTTACCATTATGTCCAGTGAATTAACAGATTATGGGTATTTGTGGGCTTTAGGGTAGCCTTGCAGGTGTGAATCATGTCAGAATTTGGGTCATTCCCATTGTTGCACAGCCTGATGTCCCCTTGGTTTGTATGAAATACAAAATCTATCCCAGTGATGGAAACTCATCACCAATAGTCTCAAAGGAGGTAACTTAATCAAGCCATCCACTCCACTGATATAATTAGGAATGCACTTTGTCAGCCTTTGAGGGTTTAACTACAGCTGGCTGGGTTCAAGGCAGTCTGAGAAACCAATCTGTTCTTAGTAACACCATCTCCTTCACAAAATTACAGACATACTTTCAGCAGATATACCCAGCTGACTGCTGAATGATGTTTTTCCACCCACTTTTGCAGTGGTCAGTGTCTTTTTCAGCATAACTGAAGCACTAGATCAATGCCATGAAATGATTCAGAAACCAAAGGCTGAACAGACATCTCAGGAATAAAGGTTATAAACCTTATTTACAGTGTTTGATTGTGGCTCAGTGCAGTTTCTGAACATCATCACATTTCTGATCCAGTTGATGAAATTTAATTAGGAAGATTCTAATGGGTATTGAGATTCTGACTGGTCTCAGTCTTGTTTAAGAAATAAAAGATTTTTAAGCTCTATTCTCCCAGAAAATCAGAACTCTCCTCTTCAGATAAATTACCTAAGTTAAACAGAAAAAAAATCAAACCTAATAAAAATGTAAAATCTTCTTTAAATTTATTCACCAGAACTAGCTCTGGATCCCTGCTGTACCCTTGAGTGCTCTGCTGGAGTCTACAGGGATTCAGATGATGAATACTTTCATATTGCTGTCAATAAGCTTTTCTAAGTGAGTATCACAAGCAGCACTCCTTTTTCAGATTCCTTGCAGGAATCTGATTTGCACAAAAGAACAAGATATTCTGCTATGGTTTAAGCAAGTTGGGTAAAGCGTCCTTTCCAGGCTGCAATATATCTGAGAAAAATGTGGTGTAACTTTATACCTGTTTATGTACCTAAACCTGAAAATACACAGTCTGACCTATTAATCACCAGAGTGGCCTGTTCAGAAAAACACATACCCTTTTTTT